>JBAGKO010190339.1:0-15123 GCA_037177275.1 Acacia concinna
GCAGGCCTGAAAGCCCCAAAACTTCTCATAAAATCCCAAAGAATGTTTTTGAGCATCTAAAACATTATGGGACAGTCAGAATAATTTTTAAATGTCATATGAATTTTTAGTGATTTTTTTTATTATTTTATTAATTTTTGGCCGGACCGGATTTTTGGCCATAAACTAATTATATCATATTAGAGGCATTGATGTTCTGGATTGGGATTGGGGAAAATTAATATAATATTTTAGAGAAATTATAAAGTTATTTGGAGGTTGAGAAGAAGTTGGGAGGAATTATTAAAAATTGCTAAATATTAGTTTATTGCCGATATAAGGGACTTCTTCAAAGAAAAATTAATTTTGGGAGTTCCAGATGTCAAATTATTCTGAAATTTTTATGGTAACTTCCTGGGCTATTTAGATATGTTTGGGTAAAATTTGGAAATTTTCTTATGAGAAATTTTTTTTTTTGAAATTTTTGGATTAACTAAGGCAATAAAGGAAAAACTGTCGCAGGATACTGGCTTGGGTGGGACCCGTAGGACCAAAACCTTGCGCCAGTTTTGGCTTTTGAATTAAGCCAAGAATATTCAAGAGAATGGGCATGTGGCGCCTGGCAAGGAGAGGAAGAATAAAATATTATTTTTTAAAGTTATTCATATTTACCAAAATGCCATTCCATGCCTCTATAAATAAGAGACCTCCCCTCTTCATTTTGATACATAAGAAGAGAACCTTGGGAAGCTCTGGCCATTTGGAAACTCAAGCCTCATTCACAGAATTTCGAGGCGAATCAAGCTACGCCAATTAATCCTCCGATTAAGGTATGTTCTAACCTGTATCTCTTTTCAAATTCCTTCTCTTCTCCATGGTTTTAGAAGCATTCCAAGGGGTGGAAATTATTTCCAAGCTTTAGTTAATCTAGGAGAGGAAGGGATTGAGGTTGTTTAATGTTTAGAAAGGTTGGAAAAGGCTAGAATTTGGTGTATAAGCCTTGATTTAGGTTAATTTCTTTCTTTGTGCATGATATGAGAGTTTTGGCCAAGCCTCCTAGGATAGTGTATGATTTGATTTTCATTGGTTTAATGGTTCGAATGTGTTAAGGACAGTGTTTTGCTTAAGAGAAGTTTGAAAGAACACATGTGGAACACCAACCGATGAAATCACCAAAAACCCCTTAAAGGGGGAGTGTTTGGCCAAGAGGGTAATGATGGGGAGAAGTGTAAGTTTGATAAAATGAATGTCACCGATAGATTTAGAGGCAGAAATTGTGTAGGAATAGCCTCTGAAATCAATTAAAGGATAAGTGTAGTTCAGAACCCAAATGTAAGAGGGAGGGGTTCTTGGCTAATGATAGTAGCATACATTAATTCCTATGTATTGTGTTACGTTTAGGCATTACATAGGAGAGTCACAGCATTTCCAAAAGCAGAGGATAACACTAGCATTATTTGAGATTGATTGGTAGTTAGAACTTCTAACCTTAACTTATAATTGCTTTGCTTGTCTGCTATGTGCTTTGGCTTGTGTTACTGTGTTGTGGTTGAGTAAGCATGTATGCATATGAGATGTATGACTCCCTGCTTATATGTCTTGGCTATATGATAGAGGTAGATCATGTGCATGCTCCCTATACACAGTGAGTGCTGAGAAAGAGGGCATTAGATGAGTAAGTACGAGCATCGCATATTGCATGACTTGCATTGCATTATATTGTTACTGATTATAATTCTGCTACTGAGGTTTCCTAAGAAACTTTACCCTCTCCACAATACAGGTGCAAGAACTTGAGGAGGCAAGGAAAAGAAAAAGTTTGAACTTGTATAATTTGTCTCCTGTATTGCTTCTAGATGTCTGTATATAGATGATATATATGATACTGGATTCTGGACTGGTTTTGTATGCTACTGTTTCATAATGTAAATATGAGGGTATGCTTTTACCTAGCTATTATGCTGTCTAAGTGTCATAAATAGTGTAAGGAAAGGGAAAATTAGCATGGCATTGTGTTTATGGTATTTTGGCACTTAGTTTTTGGCTATTTTAGGGCTAAAATTGGGTTAGCTACAGTTTAACCAAATGACTGAGTTAGACCACAAGACGTTGCATGCTAACAAAGGGTATTTTTAGCTGCAAATGGAGTGGTGGAATATGTCATTTGGAGTTTTGTAGAGAAAGTTATGCTTTCTCAAAGTTAGGCCAAAATAATGGAAAATAGAAAAATGACCAAATGAATAGTGTCAAAATGACCATATGAACAATGCACTTTTGAGAGCCTGCACACATTCACTGCTATGTTATCAAGGTATGAGATTATTTTTCCCTTAAACAGGATGTTAGAGCTTTCCAATGAACTTGGAATCATCACGTTTTGATTTTTCTAGAATTATTGATGATTTTTTAAAGTTGGTTGAATTTAAGGGCCAGATGAATAGTAACATGACGAAAGAAAAATGTTTCCCCTTATTTTCCCAACTTAAAGTCATAATTGGTGATTCCAATAGCTCTAATATGGTAAGGTGAATGGTATAAAAGAAAGGTGTGATAGAAGATCCACATCATAATTTGGTAATTAAGCAACAATTAACCAATTAAGCATTAAATATGCCATTTACACTTTCAAATACTCATACTAGAGCAAACCCAGCTACAAATGACTCAAAATTATTACCACATCCATTACAACGTGAATCAAGAAGTCCATAGTTACATATCTACCTTTGCTTTACTCAATCTAATTGGAATAATTCTAGAACAACAGAAAATGAAGCATACATGAAATATAATGGACAAAATAAAACTCAGAGGCTCAAATCAGTCTCACATTATATAGGGAATGAAGATTTAGCTGCTAACCATGGCTGAAACCACAAGAAGAGGAGAAGCAAATACATTGAAGCTCATTTCACCCAATCAACTTTGAACCACGATCCCATAGTCCACAAGTCACTAAATCCTCTCGAAGTAGAATGAAGATCCTCTTCAAGATCATTCCAATGAGCTTGGAATGAGCTCAATTAGATGACTGTAGCTATAGATATCGTGTCTCAAAGTTTGGAACCACCATGAAGTGAAACAAAGCACGACATATAGGAAACTTGAATGATAGATTCTGGTGGCCACCATCCTCAGACACTCCTAAAACCTACTCAGATCTCTAGATCTCTCTCTTAGCTTTCAAACGAGTGGTAGAACATCTAATTTGGTTGAGAAATTAGTGAGATATAGCTCCACAAATTTAGATTGCTGAAAACGTGACTCTCCTTTACGATTTTCTCTTCGATTTCAGCAGTAACTATCATATTTTGCCTCCATGAAACTTATGTAATTTGTCCGCATCTCTCAGCTTCTTCTCACTTATTACTTTCACCTTTATGGTCTTTTAAACTTCCCTCTGCTCCTTCTTTCTTCAACTTTTGTGACTTTGCAATTTAGTCTTTTTTCTTCTTTTATCCAATTTAAGCTCCTTTCCATTTAAGCCCCTGGAACAAAGACAAAATTCTCATAAATCCCTTTTCTAATTAACATTTAATTATGCCAATTTATTTATTTTTCATTATTTTTCACATAAAATGACCAAAGCGCCCCTATACACATATTTCATATTTTTAATACCTAAAATGCTCTTCCAATTGTATTTTCTCTATATATAAACATCCAATAAGCATAATAAATCATATAAATTCATGTTCTATCAGGTTCCCATAAGCCAAGGGTTAATGTTTCGTAGAACCCAATCTTGAAATGGAGCTTGGAAAAAGTCAACCTAGTGGCTATGTGGAATTAGTTGAGGCCAACATGTCCAGGCTACAGGGCATGACCTTAAGACGTGGTCTAGGTCTTCTAGCTGAACATGTCAAAGCTCACACATGATACTACTGGTCATATTGCATCGTTCTTACTCATAGTTACTGAGGAGGTGAATTTTAGTTGCCAGACATAGGAACACTCAAATCCTTTGCAACCTCGACCATTTCCATATCCAGCTCCATGTCTGATTTGAATCATTCCATGAATGCTCAAGGATCACATCATATGCTGAGGCAACTATTAAGTTGCCACTTCTTGTTAATGACCAGAAGCAAGTGTTAGGATTTTGAGCTTTAAGTGAAGGAGAAATTTGTGCAATCCAAAGGAGAACATTGCTTGGGAGCAAATGTTGGAAGAGGGGCTGACACCATTCTCCTATTTTATCTATGTAATTGCATATGGGCATTATCAAAAGAGGCTTTGGAATATCAGAAAAACTAAGAAGCTTGAGCGGGTCGATACTTGTTACTCATGAGTCATCCCAAAATCGTATTGTTTTCCCATCACCTACTTCCAGGCTGCATAGACTTCCATGTCTTTCTAGACTTTTGCTAAGCTTCTCCAAATGAGGGATGATGTTTTGGTTTTAAAAGCATAATTGTCAACTACAAATTATTTGTACTTGGCTTAAAGACCTAGACCCAAAGTGTAGCTAGCTAGATCAAGAGTTGGAAAGCAAATTTGCATAGGCATGCAGAGTTTGACTTTGTAGTAACTTCAGGCCTACCCCTCCACATTGTGTAGGTTGGTAAATCTCTCCCCATTTTAGTAAACTTGGCTTTCTAATGTAGTTCTAGGTTCCCCAGATGAAATCTTGAATGATTTTCTCTATATTTTCACAGCAATTGTGTGGAAGGTAAGTGGTTTGCATTGTGTAAAACCATATTGCACTCAAAACTAACTTTGTTAGCATTAGGCGTCCATCTACATATAAGATTTTAGCTTTTTAGCTAGATAACTTTTGTTGTACTCTCTCAACTAGATAGTGGTAGGTATCTCTAATTACTCTGGAATGAAGGAGAGGGACCCCCAATTATTTGCTTAAGTTGTCAATCTTTTTGAATTGGAGTGTATCACAAACACTTATTACTTCTTTCCTAGATATGTTTCTTGAGAAATAAATTCTTGTTTTGCTGAGGCTGACAATTTGTCCTGAGGCTACTCAAAAATCATCTAGAACCCTTTCGATTAATTGCAATTAATTTGCAAAGGTACTACTAAATTGAGTGAGATCATCAGCAAAAAAAAAATGAGACAAGAGAGGGCCATTCCTTTTAAGCTTAATTGTGTCCCAATTCTTGCAGTGAACATCATGAGTTATGGTTTGGGATAGGTATTCCATGCACAGAACAAAGAGGTATGGAGAAATGGGGTCTCCTTGTCTAATGCATCTGTTAGGTTGGAATGAGCTAGTAAGCTTACCATTCTAGAGGATTCTCATGCAAGGTGTAGTGACATATTTCATTATAAGGTTTGACAATCTAACAAGGAAACCAACGTCGTCTAGTGTGTCTTTGATGAAAGACCATCTCAATTTTTCAAAATCTTTTTCTAAGTTGACCTTTGTCGCCATCCATGCTTTTCAACTACTCTTCTTTTTCATGGAGTAAATCAACTTTTATGTGATTATTATATTATTAGTAATACTCCTACCCTTTATGAAACTCAATTGGTTAGGGAGGATTAGATAGGGCATGATAGGCTTGATACATTTTGTAATGACCTTTGTAACAATCTTATAGGCCACAGAGCATAAGCTGATGGATCAAAACTCTTTGACTGTGGATGGTTGGTCAACCTTGGGTATTAAAGTAATGAATGTATCATTTAAAGCTGGGTCTAGAGAGCATCAAATAGACTCTAGACCATTTTGATCTGGCCAAGATTATCCCCTAAATCGGTCTGTCAGAATGATTGCACCACATAAAATGCAGTATAGGGGCAACCAATCGTTCTTCTTGAGAAGCGCTATTTGAAATTCCTAAGTAACTAATTTTCAAGCATAACCTAATTAATTGGTTAGTTTGGGGGTTTTTATGGTGTAACTAAACTAAACTAAAAAGAAACCATTTTTGGTATTTTTTTTAGCATTTTAAAAAATAGTTTTTGGTGAAAGGTTCATATTATGGACTAGTCTCTCGATAATGGTCGCTCGGCTATCCTCACTGTCTCAAAAGATAGTAGGAGTTTTCTAATTCTCTAAGTTCAATTTAAAAACCCCAAGCAATCACTTGGGTCCAATGGTTTAATTATTAATTAAATCGTTGTCTAAGCCCATTAGAGTGCATATGAAAGGATGAATGAATGAATGAACCTCAAATTGTCAATCAACAATCTGAGGGTTATGCGTGAGCAAGAAATATATCACAATCATGACAATCAAACCAACTCATAAAAGTCTTAAACTCATAAATAATCCCAAAAATTCAAACATCAATCAATGCGTAAACAATTTAGATCTCAATTACAATTGTAATCCAGAGTCTAAAAACTAAGTAAAACTTCCTAGATCTAGGAAATTTCATAAAGATGAAGAGAAAACATATCTAAATTGGATCTACTCCCTTAGTTATTCCTTCGAGCTCAAGCCTCACTTTCCATCACCGAGATGCTAAGGAATTTAGCCTCTCATGGCTTCCAATCTCCTACTAACACTGTTGATCTTCGAATCCATGAGATACTGTTGAGGCTTGGTGAGGAATTTGGTGAATTGATGGTTGGAATTTGGTGGATGGTTGGTTAGGGTTTGGATTAGGGTTAGGAATTTAGGGTTCCGGGTTCTCGTACCATGAAATCTCACGGATCCGGACCGTCATTAATCACAGGTTAATCCCCTTTTATAGGCTAATCAAGAGCCCTAATCCAAAATGCATCTTTGCTAATCAGGGTCTAACGACATGACCTCAGGGTCTCCATGTCATGATCTAGCTTCGTGGAAAATCCTCCTAGGCTTGACTCTACTACAAAATGCACAGCTTTATTAAACTTCTCAGGTCGTGACCTAACAGGTCCAAGTTGTGACATCAAGTGGCAGAACACTATTCTCCATGTGCTTTGGCCTTCAAGCTCCGGTGTCTTCATCCTTGCTCCATCTGGACTCCAATTCTCCTTTGATTGCCTGAAAAAATCATTACAAAGAGGCTTTGCCAAGGCAAGTGAAGAATTATATAAATGAGATAAAATAATAATATTTTTACCCTTAAATCAGCACAATGCAAATTATGAAACATGTAATCCAAAAACTATAAATACAATGCATAATGAAGGTAAACGTGTGTAATTTAGTAAGAAAACACCCAAGAAAACCATATAAATATCATGTCATATCACTCCTCCACACTTGAACCTTTGTATTCCTTGACAAAGACTCGAATCATTCCAAAGAAAGTACAAGCACACTCAAGGAAGTCAGCATATTCAAAAGAGAAACTTAAGACCTAAACAATCAACACCCCTTATGAAAAACAAGAATGATAATATGGATAATGCAAGTGATCAATCACAAGATATAATTGACCTAAGACGTATGAACACTAGAGATTCACTCAAGGTTGAAAGTGTTTAAACTCTCTCCTCTCGTGTTTGCGCTCATTCTTCTCTGCTCACTGGGTTCTTTTTTACTCAATATCCAAATAGCAAGCATCCTACTATAGGCTTGTAATAACTTTAAGGTCTCCACTACTATTGGTGTTCATGCCCAGAATCAAGAGGGCTTTATGGGGTTGTAATGATGGAATAAGGCCACATGAAATGGATGATAAATTTGACAAGAAATTTGGCATGCATACAAATCCACAAACATCCATAGTACTCTTCATAATAGTATTAAATTGTGCTTTAATGTAATTGCCACTACCACTACTCTTGAATGAATGCCTTATTATTATTATTATTATTATTATTATTTATTATTATTTTTTTATTTTATTTATAGCAATCTTTAGTTCTTTTAGGTCTCTTTTTTACGCAACCCTGCACATGGGTGATGCAGTAATGGTTACTCAATTACTACTTAAGCCGTTATGGGTCCCCTTTAGACGTAACCCTACATATGGGTGTTGTAGCACCAGTTACTCAGTTACCACAACAAGTAACTCAATAGGCCTTTGGCCCAACTCATAACTCTCTCTTCAACTCAACCATTTGACGTGAGTGCCAACATTAGATGAAGTGACCTCGGTTACTAAGTGGAGTCTAGAGGTGTCAGTGGAGTTGTCTTTATTCATCTTTTTATTTTGACATGGCATTTTAATATGTACATGGTAGTAGCATTTTTTTCAATAATGTTTTCAAGCACAAAAAAAAAATGATATGAGACACTATGGAAATTGAAAACTACATGCACACTTTGTCACTTGTCACGGTGTTTAATTAAAGAAAATGAAGGTTCAAAGGGGTTAAACAAAAGGAAAATGTATATAGCTTGTGTTTGGGTAAATTGGGTGTGAAAACGAATGCCTCTATCATATTCCAAACCATAAGCACACATGCAATTTTGACTAAAAGTCAAGACAAGTTCTAGAGCATGCAAACTACTGAATATACACTCAAATTATGGATTTATCCTTCCAACAAGGGTTTTTATCTCCTTTGTTCATACACCAAGTTTCAATCAACAAGAATTGGTCACAAGCATTAGATCACTTATCATACAAGTCAAACCACAAGGTGAAGATTAAAAAAATCAAAAGAAATACTCAAGGACATTTTGGAATCCGTAAAGTACTTATAAAATCGTAGGTGATCCATTATCTAAGTCTAGAATTCCAAAACCCAAGAGTGGTATGGTTTTCAAGGAAAAATGAAGTGTAAAAGTTTTCAAAAGATGTTCAGGTATCTTAAAATCAAGTTCCTTTCATTCAGCATTGCTCCAAGGGAAAGAGAAGAAGCAATTCATGAAAAAGGATCCAAGTCGCAACTTGGATTAACAAAAACATCCAAGTGTAAGCAGGGTGTTGAGGTCGCAACTACAAATAAGTGAGGTCGTGACCTCACTTTACAAAAGGCTCCTCTGGTTCTCTACGAAGCTCAAGTCGCGACGTGAAAGATGTTAGGTCGCGACCCAAACTAGCAGAAGCTTCTCCTGCTTCAAAATCCATCCCAGGTTGCGACTCGAAGGCAAGGAGGTCTAGACCTGAGCTTCCAAAAGCTACAATGCACCTATTTCTCAAGACTTTGCAAAATTTTTCCAAAAAAATGTTAACATACTCGAAGCTCATCTAATGTATAGCAATTTACCATCTCAAATCAAGTTCAAAATAGTTCAATACAAGTAAAATGATGGTGAAATATTGGATTTTTGAATAAAAAATTCCATTTTCAGATTATTACAACACACAAGGATAAAACCCAATATGAAACATATAAAACCCCCACACTTAAATCACACAATGTCCTCATTGTGGGGCAAGAGCAAATGAATCATACAAACATAAAATTGATCAAAGGCATAAACATTTCATTCATATAAACCGATCAATTATAAATTACAACCATTTTGTTGACCAGTTAGCGTTCACAAGGCAACAATCAGGAAAAGAAAAACTAAAGAAAAAAAAAGATAACAACAAAAACAAAATAAAAACAAAAACATAACATGACAGATCAAGCGTCTCTAGTGCCATCTCCTTAATCTCCTCCTTTTTGGTCTCCCTCTTCCTCTCTTGCTACTTCCTCCTATTCTCCTTCTTCTCGAGTGGCTGCAGCTCCAAATGATTCTCCCAAGCTAATAGGGAAATAGGTAGATACCGAGTTGGTGTTACACCAAAAATCCTCCTCAAAACCCACCAGAAGAGGAATGCCCTGAGCCTTGACTAGTTGCATAAGTAACGGGTCAACAAATCTTTGGTGTCTGAGTTCATTGGCCATGTAGGTGGCCTTGAACTCCTCAAACTCCTCACTCAGGGTGCCCAACGCACACTCAATGATGAAAGGGTGAAACTAGAGCCACCTGAAGCTTATTCTTCTTCTTCCTCCTCCTGTGTCTCACCTACCAATCTCTTGCTTCGCTTCCTTGCTTGGATCTGCCCAAATAGTTAAACTCTTGAAGTGACCAAATCCAGCAAACTGTCGGACGACTTGGATGGTACCTTGTGAGCCTTACATAGGTTGGTGATTAGATGGGGGAATACCAATTTGGTCCTTATATTGTTCAAACAGTTTTGGACCTAATCCATGACAATCTAGGCAATGTCCATTGGCTGCCCAGTCATCAAAAAATAGAGTAGTACCACTCCTTCGTTCACGTCTGAGATGTGAGTCTGCGCCATCACATTATAGGTCATGAAGTTAAGCCAGATGTGCGCTTTGTCATTCATATTCTTTCTCTCGAAGTGATTCTTGCCACTCCTAACCGTCCAACTGGCTCCTTCTATACCAATAACCTTGAACACTTCATCCCAGGATATCCGGTTGTGGTTTTTCCACCATTCTTGAAGCTTGCAGGTATAGTAGGTAACTAACTCTGGGAGCTTGTAAAACATCTCAATGTTCTTTCGGGAGAGAAACATATGTCATCCTCTGAAAGTGATCCCCATCTGCTTGTCCATGGTGTAACAAGTATAAAACTCCCGAACGAGGGTGAGGTTGGCCTTTTCCCACTTCTTCATAAGCTCCTCGTATCCCTAGGCCAACGCCTGTTGGTAGAAGCTACAATCATTGATCTCGGGGAAATAATGTTCTTGGACAACCATACAGTCTTTAAACATCTTTTTTGAAGCCGCCCTAGTCCTTTTTTATTCAGCACGGGGAACAAGATGCCATGAGGAAGAGCCAGACTACCTATAATTCTTTGTTCGAGCCATAGAGATACGAAATAGGTATGATAGGTAGGAAGTTGTGATAATCAATGTTAAAATAGTTGAAGTTGTGACTTGAAAGAAGTGAGGTCGTGACTTGGTGTCACAAAAAGTTCACTTTTCAAAAACCAGGCCCAAGTCGCGACTTAGGTTAGTAGAAGGTTCAACTTCGTAAAACCAGTAGCTCAAGTCGTGACTTCATGGCAGTTGAAGTCACGACTTGAATTCACAAAAAGTTTCTCGAGTGAAAATAATGGCTTAGGTCGCAACTTTAGCCCAGAAATTTTAGAATCCAGAACTCGAAGAATGATGAACCATTACAAGTGATTTCTCAGAAAAAGTACCCAAAAACTAGTTCAAAATTGCATATAAGACAGTGAAAACAGATGACCCACCCCTCACAAACCCTAAAACTAAGAGCTAAAAACTAAAACCTAACTAAAATCATAGGAACTAAAAGATATCAAAGAAAAATGAAAGGGAACATGGTACCTTGGTTGTGAGAGAGATAGAGGTCAAATGCAGAAGTTGGCTAGGGTTGTTGATGGTCCAGGAGTTAAATCTCAGAGGTCTTGGCTTGAAATCATAAGGAAGCTGTCAGTATAGCTCGAATCTTGAAGAAGGAGAAGAGATTTGGAGTGAGTGTAGGGCTTTCGTGTAACAAAATTTTTAAATTTTTATGTATTCCGCAATTAGCAATACTCTAAAGGATGTTAAGTGACCTAAAGATGGTCTATAGTTAAGGTGTTACATCTTTTATGGTATCAGAGCAAAGTTTTGGCAAAAGTTTAGAACAGTAGAATTAGATGGAGAACCTTTGTTTATTATTCAATTTTGGATGAATTGACATGTTTTTGAATGTGTACAGATAATTATGGTTAACAAGAGGTCAAAGTAGTAATGAACCACGTATTGAGGATGCAAGAGCACCTCCAGATCCTCTTCAATTGATCTTGCAGAGGCTTGATCAGCAACAAAAGTCAATAGAGGATATGAGGGTCAGTAGAGCCTAAAATTATAAGACTTGGATGTTTGGCTTTCATACCAGTTAGATAAGAAGTGAAAAATGACAACAACATTGCTAGAGCTTGCAAGGTAATGCTTGAACTCACATGTCTAGAATGATAGAGAGGCTGCCAAAGTTCTTAAAAGGATGCTATTCACATACCATGAATGATGTGAAAGAAAGGTAAGAAAGACTTAAAGTAGTAAGAGTCCCCGTGTAGATAAAATAAGAGGGGGTAAGGCAGCAAAATGTTGTTTTACTAGCAGCAAAGCCCTGAATTTTGTCTGAACGCTACAGCTAAGCGTGCTCAAATAGGAGCAATCCCAGGATAGGTGATCTACTAAGAAGTTAAGAGCTCATGTTAAGGATTTGATTGCATCCCTAGAGTGGATTTACATGAAGGTTTCCCTCAAGATTACCTATAGTAATAATGATAGAGACATGTAGAGATCACTATTATGTAGCTAGTTTTGGTATGTACAGATGACCATATGTATGACACCGCTACTGTACCAGTTGCATAAAGATGCATATATAGAAAGGTACCAGTTTATAACATTGATTCCTATTCCTTTTTTTATCAAGCATATAAATAAGTACCATTGTTAGAGATGTATGAGTTAGGTTGAGAGGCTCTTGATTATGATGTTACCTCTTACTTTGGGAGGTGAACTTCTACATCAGAGTTGACGTTGCTCAAAGAAAGTGAGTTGTCCTATGAAGATAGAGAAAAAGCAGCCGAGGCAAGGCACACAGAGTTGATCTTACCCCAATAAGAGAAAGAATAACCAAGTTTAATGCAGAAAAGATTATGCTTTGCACTTAGTAAAGTATGAGGAAAGAGATGGTAGAATAAGACCTCTCCTTGTACAATCTCTAGTCAGTAAGGGACTATAAGAACAATAGTATAAGTATAGATATGGGAATCAATAATGATGTGATAGTAATGAGAGAAAGGTTGAGTAAAGTCCATAAGACAACAAAATGATCAGTAATTAGTCGTGGGAAAAGTACTAGGGTCATAGAAGATCCTTAAGAGGCTTGTCAATTAGAGCAGTTAGCTCCCCAAGGCCGGTCTATGGTTGAGCATAGATGGCTCCCAGGATCGCAGTAGACTAAATTGAGTTAAGGTCAACTTGCGGTTGAACACAAGTAGCTCGTGAAATTGAAGAAGGGATTGAGAAATTGCCAGTAGTCAACGAATTTCCAGAGGTGTTTCCTAAGGAAATTATAGGATTACCTCCTGAACGAGAAATCGAGTTTGCAATTAACTTAATGCCTGGAGTAGGACCTATATCTAAAGCCCCATATAGAATGGATCCTAATGAAATGGCGGAACTCAAGAACCAGATAGAAGAGCTTCTAGAGAAGGGTTTCATCAGACCTAGTGTTTCGCCATAGGGTGCTCCAGTTCTCTTTGTCAAAAAGAAAGATGGCAGCTTGAGGTTATGTATTGACCAGAACTTGCTTACAAAAACAATTATCATTCCATTATCTAGATGGCTCTGTATAAGGCATCATATTGGAGAAAGTGTAGATCTCTGCCATGCTAGATAGAACTCAGTGAGTGGAGTCTATATGGTTCGAAAATAGTGGATCAGACCCCTGAGTATATCGGAAAAATGAGACAAAGACTACTAGCCACCTAGAGTCAGCAAAAGAGTTATACCGATATGAGGAGGAATCCACTAGAATTTATGATTGGGGATCATGTATTCCTCAAAGTGTCTACAACCACATGAGTCGGTCGATCCATGAAGGCAAGAAAGTTGATGCTAAGTATGTGGGACCATTCCAGATTCTCTCTAGAGTCGGTCCGGTAGCATACATACTAGACTTACCCCCAAATTTAAGTCAATTGCACAACGTCTTCCATGTTTCCCAGTGAAAGAAGTACCAACCAAATCCCTCTCATCATCCGATATGATGATATAGAAATACAGGAAGATTTATCTTTCGCTAAAACAATTGAGGAACAAGATAGTCCCACTAGTCAAGGTAATCTGGAGGAATGCTTCACAGGAGGAAGCGACGTGGGAAACATAAGATAAGATGAAAAAAAGCTACCCATAGCTATTCTCATAAGGTATGTGTTAAATTTCGAGGACGAAATTTATTTTAAAGGGGAGGAATATTTTTTGAACCCAAGATGAGTAATTCAGGATGAACTGAGGGCCCTAGTCTGTAGAGGACTGAGACATTTCACAATGAGTAACATGCTCCTCAATCGATGGACAGAGGGTTGAGATGCTAGAGACATGGTATGTATATGACTTTGATAGATCCTATCATGAATCTAATCAAGTGGATCAGAGGAAGATGGGGAGGTAGAGGTAACCTCTATAGTGAGACCTTGCTGGTCCTGTGAAGTCCCTAATAGCCGTATCCTACTGTTCAGGCTACAGTTGAAGAGTTGGTATATTACCCTAGAAGTGAATCAGCCACGTGGGCTGTACTTGCATTACTTGGAATCACACACTTCTTTTTGAAAAGGGAGGTTGGAAGTTCTATCCAGATCTACTCATTGTAAGGGCTTGTAGTATACTTATCTATTTATTTATTTTGCCAACATCTTTTTTATTTTATTTAACTCAATACCTAAAGCATGTCATCATAACTTGGATAATTTTCTCCGCTGATTTCGCCTGGTTGGGTATCAAAACACGTTAGAATAATTTGTGCCAACCAAATGTTGAACATTCTCATGTAAACTACTTTACAAAGTATAATTTGTGCCTACTTGCATTAAAAAAATATATTTTCAAAGCTAAAAAAGTCCACGTCTCATCATACATTATATAACAATAATTTTAAATGGTAAAAAAGTTAATCTTGGACATTGCTGACTTGTGTTGTTAAAAAAAAAAAAGACATTGGTGACTTATAACTTGAAACATTATATATTTATATTGTTTATTGATATAAAGTATATATTTATCTTATAAATGAAATAACTAGAAAAATACATAAATTTAATAAAAGAATCAAATTAGATCAAATGGTCATAACCCAGACTCAATAATAAATTAGTTTCAACTAGAGAATTATTTTCATGGTTGAGTTGAGCGGAGTTAAATTAATAAATGACATAATTTTTTAGAAAATAGGACAATTGTTATTTTTCACGAAAAAATATTTGAAAAGGGAGGCTGGAATCTATCCAGATCTACTCATTCTAAGGGTTTATAGTATACTTATCTATTTATGTTTTTTGCCAACATCTTTTTTATTTTATTTAACTCAATACCTAAAGCATGTCATCATAACTTGAATATTTTTCTCCGCTGATTTCGCCTGGGTGGGTATCAAAACACGTTAGAATAATTTGTGCCAACCAAATGTTGAACATTATCATGTAAACTACTTTAAAAAGTATACTTTGTGCCTACTTGTATTAAAAAAAAAAAAGGGAATCTCAGTAGAAGATCAAATAAGGGAATTAATATCATAACAGTTTATGAACAAGTAAATGTGCCATATGAACAAGCATTTTCCTTGTTCATATGGCACATTTACTTGTTCATG
>JBAGKO010190435.1:0-15113 GCA_037177275.1 Acacia concinna
CATATGTGTCTAGGGACAATGCCTGACCATGGACTCATGCACAGCGCATGCATATCATGAATCATTGCGTCCCAGTACCTTAGTCGAATGGTCTTAGACCACGAGTCAGTGTAATGCACTTCACACGCTTAGTACTAGTACATCTTAGCACCTCAATTGGAGGGTCTCATACCACAGCTAGGTACTTCTCACATCACAAAATATGGCATAACAATGCATATAAACAATCACATAAAGTATAAAAGATAGAGTTACTACCTGGAGTCCATTTTTGGCCTGCTTGTCCTTTTTCTGTTCAGTTTCTCGGTCTACCCAGCAAAGTTTCAATCCTAAAATACCAAATGTATACTAAATGAGTTATAACTAATTTCATCTTCATTTCTAAACTAATATCATTATTTACTTTTATACAAAATACATATTGACAAATTTGCCCTTAGGGGTACCTGCCTACTTCCTTTTATACCTAATGTACTTACATCGTTTCAAAAATTATGACTTGGGCTACTCCTATACAATTTCATGTATTTAATCCATTTTTGGCCTTAAATTTATCAAAATCAAACTCTTTCCCCTTGAAACCTCTCAAATCCAAAATGGGCACAATCTAGGGCAAAAAATGTCAATTTCAATCTTAACGCTTCCAAAATGAGATCCCTACCTTAACCCCACACAATTTTCCATCCTAAATCCATTGGAAGAATCTAAACCATCAAAATGAAGCCCCATCATTCTCAAACACAGCCTAGAAGAAATTAGGGGAAATTTGGGGAAAAAATGGATTTTCATGTTCCTTTCAACAAAATACCCTGATTACACCTTAAACCACTTCTTAAACTCATTATTTACACTTCTTACATGATTAATGCAAATTTCCTCTTAGGTTTCATGCCTCTCAAAATACAAAGCAAGTCTAAATCAATCTAATAAACACCAAAACCATCAACAACAAGCTCCAATCAACAAAAATCAATAAGTAGAACTAGGTTTTTTGGAAGTTACCTCTTGTTCTCTTGGTTTTGATCCAATACCAAATCCCCTCTCTCTTCTTTCTCTTAATTTTTTCTCTTGCTAAACAAGAAATCAAGTGTACTCAAGAGATTAGAAGAGGTTCTTGGAATATTTGAGACAAGAATCATTGAGTTTGGAGCTTGAACTTACCTAGAATGCTCCTTGAACTCTTGTTCATTCTCTTTTTCACTTTCTCTTTCTCAAGCTCACCCTCTCTCTCTAGGTCAGATTTTTCATGAAATTATGGTCCTCGTAGCTACCTTAATGGCTCTTCTTGCATGTGCTAAATTGTATTTAATAAATGGAATAATTCCACCTCCTTAAAAAATAATATGTTTAATGCATCGGTGTAACACTACTACAAAAAATAACTTCCATGACACTTTTTTAATTAATATGTGGCCTTTAAAAAGGGACATAGATGTTGGAGCCATTATAGGTTCCTGTGGCGCTTTAATTTTTTTCCCCCTTAAAAAAGACATTAGGTGGCACTTCCTCAAGAAATGGGTCACCCACTTTTGGTGGCACTTCCTTCAAGGCATTTTTTCTTAATAAAATATTTTTCCTTTAGATTCTATATTATTTTTGTCCATAACACTTTAAACAAAAAATTTCAAAACCATATTTAAAAAGCAAAAATAAATATGCAAACAAATTAAAACCTTAATGAAATGTAACTCTAATATCAAATATGATACAAACAAGCTGTTAATCAATGATACTTATTAATTATTAGAAGTCAAGTAGAGAGTTGCATTCCAACCTAACCATAAAACATGAAAAAGAATATTAAAAATCAGTTAAGAAAAAATATTTTGTAGAACAAGAGAACGATCATTAAATAACAAGAAGAAAAACATGATAAGAAATCATATAAGAAAACACATCATATAAGAGAACAAGAAAATAGGTAGAAACAAGACAAAACAAAAAAGAACAAAAACAAAAAAAAGAAACAAAGGCAGATGTGCCCCCTTATGGGGGCGCTTAAGCTGAGGGATTATGTTGAGGTCAGCTGCCCCTTTGGGGGCACTTAAGCTGAGAGATTATGCTAAGGTTAGCTGCCCCTTTGGGGCTGCTTTCCCGAATAAGCGGCCCCATATATATTTTGAGAGGGATTTTTTTATTTAAAATATTTTATTTTATAAATTATTTTTTGAATTTTAAAAAAATTAAAATCATTTGCTATAATTTCCTATTATGCTTTTTTGAAGGAGTGTCACGATAAGTAAGTAACATTTGTGACGTTTTTCTAAGAAACGCCACATTTGCTTTCGTGTTCTCTTTTTTTTTAAAAGCACTCCTAAGGATACTTCTTTAAAGAAGCACTATAATAAGTGTATCACTTTGACTCTTTTTCTAGTAATATAATCTTCTGTCCCAGAATTCATATGCCTCTTTCCCCTGAGATCTTGACACATGAACTTACTTTTTGACTACCAACTTTTCTACCTAACATGCCACATGTTCTTTGGTGATGACTCAAACCTTCACCAATCACATCAAGCCAACTTTTTACCTTGTCATCATTAACTTTACTTTTTCAATTGCCATTATGGCTGTTCATTTTGCTCTTCCTATTTTTCCCTTAAGATAAATGTTAATGTACCATCTTTACCTTTGGCTATGCCACAATTTACCATTATGTCATTACCTTTTTATTGAGGTAATTTTTCTTTTTACTGCAAATCACTTAGATACATATTTTGGAATTATTTTTCATAAATAATTCCTTAGACATTTCGTATCCCATAAAATCAATGGAATCATATCTAATACTCTTTATTTTCTATTTTAGTGTCTTCAATTTCGTTCAAGTGTCTTTCCTCCTATAATTTCTACAAAATTGCATTTTCCTTAAACCGCCTGCTCGTATTTTTGTAAAATATTCTAATATAGGAAGTATCCACTTCCAGGGCATGGAACCATTTTTAAGATGCCTTATACACCTTGAAATAAATTTCCATTATTTTTCTCAATTATTTTTGGCTTCTTGGTATTTTTCATAATTAAATTTGGCCTCAATTAATCAAAATTCTAATAATTCTTTAGAAGGTATTTTTGTCACCTTCCTTTATACCAAAATTCACATTTCATTCTTTTTATTTTGTCATATATACAAGGAACTTTTGGTGAATAAAATTTGATATGTTACACTAAAAGTGCATTTTTTAAAAAAATTTAAAGGACCAAAGAGAAACTTGATGTAAATCTAAAAACTAAATGTATACTTTAACCTATAGTTTATTAAGTAGCCTTGACTAATAGTAGTCCAGTTTATACAAAGAAGAAACAAATTAAACACTACATGGTAGTTATTTTCCTTTAAAATTATATATAGTAAATGTACTTAATAATTAGTATCATAATTACTTAATAAGTGCATATTTTATTGATAACATATGCATATTTGATTAATATTTATAGATTTTATAATCCAACTAAATTATATATATTCTTGGGCAATATGTGTGTGTGTGTGTATAAATAAATATTTCCCCTTTTAGACAATTATATGATAAAAATTTCCTTCAAATATCTGCCAGTATAATTTTTTTATTACGCAGGAAAGAAAAAATATTATAAAAGAGGAAATTAATCTCACGGGTCCACTTCCACTTTCTTAGCTTTCCAAAACTTTATTCGGTCAATATAGAGCTGAATCTCGGGTATAGTCTCACAAGATGACAAGATACATCTCATGATAACTACTGATATGTTGCTTTCTTTTGGATCTTGCGTTAATTTTATATGATTGGCTGTCTCATTTTAGTCCTGCTTGATTTTTATTTCTTGTTAAGTTATAATTAGGTTTCTGTTAGAAATTTGACTTTTTCGTATCCTTGGATTCCTTTCACGAGTGGAAGCATTGAATCATTGAAGTTGAAAATAAAATAATAATTAACCAATAATTAACACTGAAACTGAGGGTTTGCGAGGGAGAAGATGAGATATTCCCGGCAAATCAGAAGATTGTGACATGTGGACCTTTATCTTTTTTAAAAACTCTTTTAAGCAAAAGGAGCCCTTTTTGTGACTCTGACGTACACTTCCCAATGGTTCTTCCAACTTCTTAATTATCCCATTCAGCCCTTTGACATATTTGTTGGCAGATTCAACCTGCTATTTAGACTCTACCCTCAAAACGGAGCTAATAAATATGTTTAGATTAGTAAATATTGACAAAATTTA
Organism: Acacia concinna; assembly: GCA_037177275.1. Classification (NCBI taxonomy): domain Eukaryota; kingdom Viridiplantae; phylum Streptophyta; class Magnoliopsida; order Fabales; family Fabaceae; genus Acacia; species Acacia concinna. The sequence goes on from JBAGKO010190435.1 coordinate 4,204, forward strand.
ATAATGATAGAAAGGGCTATAAAGAAAGGATCTGGATCGAAATTATTAAATTATACATGCATGGCATCATATCATATTACTATATAGAGGCGATTAATTAGTAGCTAGGTTGGTTGGAATAATTTCAAATTATGTCATGTCCTTTTCTGTTTATTTCTCATATCCACATTCCAATCTTTTTCAGTTATCATGTATCAAACAATATATTAAACACAGCCTAATAAAAAGAATATTATGAGGTGAAAGGACATGCGAGGAGAATGCAATATCCAAGTCTTAAAGGCAAAATCAAGTAATGGAAAAAAAAAACGGCTAACTCAAATAATCTCCCCTTATATATCTTTAATATTTCCAATATTTTAAAATTCCATTTTCTTCTAGACTGAAAAAAAAAAAATCCATGGTTTTGTCTAGTGGTGCATGAAGACATTGAGTCTTACCTCACAAATTTTTTAATATTTGTTAGTTCAACAAAAAAAATATTTTTAAATTTTAAATTCACACTAGCTATAACACACATATATATAAATTTTTTTATTTATGTATGTTAAAAATTCTTTTTTTTTTATTGTAATATTATTTTATTTCTTAATACTTATTTCCTATTGTTTCTTAGGTATGTAATATTCATACCATTATATATGCATACGATATTATTTTTAAATTTAATTATTAACCACCTCAGTTGGGGTGGCAGTGTAGTCAATTGGTTTTAAGAACCATGAATCACTCGCCTTTATGATTTGATGTTTGATCTGACTTATAAGATATTGAGTGGAATATCATGATGTGAGATTTTCAATAAATTTTAAGAAAACTTTTATAAAGTTCCAAAGAGTGTATGTAATCACGAAAAAGTTCCACAAGCATTATGTAATGACAAGTTTTTAGTGTAATAAAGGACAAAAAGTTTACGCTACTCTGGAACTTTTTAAAACGACATCTCAATACATGAAGCAAGAAAATAAAACCGGATAATGAAACATCGAAAATAAAAACTAGCGACAAGGAACAATAAAGACACGAAATATAAAATCATGATTAAGGATTAAAAAAGACCATTGGGAATCATTAAGCAACAATTTCTGAAAAGAGAATGGAGGTCATAGCACCCAGTCTTTAAGAGTAAGACCCGTCCAATAAAACTCTGGGAACCCAGCTACTAAATTTTCTTTCATGAGAATTCAAACACAAGAGCGGTTCCTAATTAAATTCCTTCATATCATGATGTTCCCAATGAACACATCACTTTTGACACAATTTATGAGCATATATGACTTTCTAATACAAATTGGACAATGCTGAAAGTGTAGGTACTCTAACAACGATTTTGAAGAATCTAAGGTTCTATAGAGAGGAATAGGAAGAAGATACTTGAAGGATGGCACAACGTGCCAATGGAGTGTGTGCTTTCTTTGGCATATCATGACATTACCCTTGAAATTCACGAGCTCACACTATAGATATTCTTTAGGAAAATTATAAGAAAGTGCATGTTTAAAATTTTTAATTAGCCATAAAGAGCTGATATATTTGTGTACACAGAATATATCAATACTCCGCAAATCTTATAGACAAAAGTTAATGGTCCTATAATTCAGATCCTGCTTGGCAATAAAATTATTAAACAAGACTTTTAACTAATCTTTTTTATTCTTTTATCCCTAATGATTTTTCTTGATTTTTTTTTTTTGAATGAGGTTTAACAAATAAAGTTTCCACTGTTAGACTGAGACGGGCTAATGCTCATGAGAGGGTGTAACCCCTTTCGGTTCACCATTGGCCTGTGATAGGTAGAAGCCCATGAGGCAGAGGTGTTGGTAGAGGCGGGGACACCCGTGAGGCGGTGTGATTGTTTACTGTCTACCATGAAACTTGAGGCATGCATTGCACCATGCATTGATATGATGATGACTTGAACTCTGCATATATTCTATTGATGGTATTTGATGACTGTGATTATGATAATGTGGATAGTTGCTATGCATGTTTAGTATGATTGCATTCATTTATGATTAACTGTTTGGTGTGTTTTGACATAATTCGTCAAGGAAATAACTAGAATCGTAATGGAAATAACGGCACTCACGATCTTTTATCCAAATTCTAAAAAACTCAGAACAGTACCAAGTAGAAATCTATCATATCCTAAATTTAACAGACTTTTTGAGGTTTTTGAAATTCAAATAGTAGTTTTCTAAAATTTTCCCATAAAATTATTAACCAAGATTTTCCTCTAATCTTTTTTATTCTTTTATCCCTAATGATTTTTCTTGCCTTTTTTATTTTGAATGAGTTTTAACAAATAAGTTATCTTTATTTGACTAGCTTTCAAGCATAACTTATCGTATCATTATGGACATGTTGTAATTTCCTGTCACAAAAATGAGATGTTGCAATGAGTTAATTGACTTGGAACAGAAAGTAAATGATAGTCTATGTCTCACTTCTTTCATTTGCTTCTTCAAGTTTGTTGCTACTTCACTGGTCACCTGATAAAATCCAATGGCATAATCCTACCCACATAGAAACTGACAGAAAAGCCAAATAGGGAGTACAGAAACAGTATCCAAACACTACAAAAGCCAAATAGGGAATCACTGTCGTTCAAGTTGCAGAAATTGCTGCTCTGTTAATCCTCATATAGGCAACAAGACATGCTCCCCAGATGACGAACACATACGTTGGTATCTCATCACGGGAGATGAGGAAACTCAGTAAGGTTGTGGAAGCTAGTGAACCTGAGATCACATCCCCTGTACGGCTATATATGCGTTCACTTATCCAGAATGTCCAGGCCCTTGCAGAGTTTTCTTCCAACGGTGACCCATTTGGAAACCATTTTTCCACAATAAATTTTAACCCTTTGATGATATCAGCAAAGATTTCACATCGAGGGATGGAACTGTGCATAAGCATGAAGATGTTAACTATATGACATAATGGGGGCAAGGAAGCAGTAAATATATGACATAATTATAAAAAGTTTAATGTAACACCATCATCCCTCCATTAATTCTTGCTTCATTTCTGGTATGGCCAAGGAGAGAAGGGAGAGAGGAAAATATCGTTTTTATTATTCGTATATATGCTTTCACTGCTCTGACATTTTTACCTTAGATAAAGGGCATCATAAATATAAAGTCATAAATCTGGGTAATAAGTAATTGGAGGTATGTAGCATGAGCAACAAAATTTCAAATTTCAGGAAATAAAACTGGAACGAGTGAAGCACGGTAAGCACGAAATTAAGTTTTATGATTAAGCTGAACAGAATTGGCCATTCAATGTCTTGTTAGCTGTGCCTCCCTTATATAGAATAGAACTAAACTTTCCTATAAGTTGATTTATTAAACTGTACTCTTCGCTTGCAGAAGATTTTATATCTTTCCAAAATAATGATCTAGGAGTCCTATAATGTGAATTATGAATTATGTAAGGTAGAGAAAGAAACTCTTGAACCAGTGACGAGTGTTCTTGATGAGAACCTTACAATTATTGATCAACTGGGCCAACAATACTCGTGTTTCATATTTTTTATTTTCAAGAACAAATGTAGATTTGTAAGATCCCAAATTCCCAATATCATGTTTATTGGAGTTACACAACTCGAGTTAAACGTTAAATTTTGGGAATTGTTGAAGTTAACCCAATTACTTAAAGAAAATGGTGAGGAAGTTAGAGGATATGTGAGGTGGAGTTCAGTGTATTACTTGGCACCACTTAAACACACCGTCCTCTTCATCCTCTCCATTTAATTTCCAATCTTCAATAGACACACACACACAGCCAAATCCTACATGCAATCCATAAGATACGGTTGTTAACATGCCTAAATCACCAATCCATTTTTGTCTTTTCATTTGGAGAAAGTTTTAGCTCTTTAATCTCTCCTGACATGTTGATGGTAGAGGGACAAACATGAAGAACATGAGAAACTAAGAAACACTAAATCCTAGCATCTGTCTCAACAGGAATTCAATTTTTAGTTTTACATGTCAGAAACAAACCCCTCCCGCTAAATAACTCAACTCCCATGTGTTTTTGGACTACTATATTTATTATAACAAAGATTTTTTTTTGTTGGTATTTTGAAATTTTGTCCATTCAATCTTCCACGCGTTCTTGAATAACTTTTATTTATTTATAAGATAAATAAATAAGGTAAGAAATTAAGATTAAGATATGACAAAGGAGGAATGAGGAGACATACACTGACCTCCATAGCTCTATGATTGACGTTAATGGGACACAGCGGACGATTTCAAGTAAGGTGTTGGTGTTATACATGCACATACAAAAGGTAACAGCCCACAGCCTTGCAGAGATTTCTTGAAATAGGGGTAATTCTGGGCAGTACATTCCAAGGAAATCAAATGATATTGAAGTAAAGCACCCAAATGCTACGTGTTGAGCAATGATCCTACACAGGACATCAAATCAATTAGAAACATATTCGTTCATGATATGGATACAAATATATACTACAGTCCTAAATATAAGATCTATTTGACTATTTTGGAGAATCCTAAGAAAGCTAAATAAAATACTTTAAAGCATTTAAATGTATCATTTTTCCTTAAACTATTTTGTCAAACTTATAAAGTGATATGTAATATAATGACATATAACATATGATGTGATTAAATAGCTTATTTACTTTCCTTAATCTCTCTCAAAAAAGTCAACTAGATTTGTATTTAAGACTGGAGAGAGTAGTATGAAAATAGAGAAACAAATAACAGAACGATTAAAGGAGAAGTGAGAAGATATACAATCGCACGCACGCACTGACCTTAAAAGATCCACCATGGGTGGAAGTGGAAAGGCAGGCATTATCATAAATGCGGCGATGGCATAGATGATGAGTATAGCTGGTATTACTGCAAGAGCACAAAGCATTGCTGATGTTGGGTAGAATGATGAATCAAAAATGACGACTCCAGCGGCGGCAGATGAAGTTGAAAGCAGAAATCGAAATGTTGTGTGCGGGCGAATAAGCCTGCAAGAGTATAAAATTGAGGGGAAGAAAGAAAAACAAATTCAAGAAGAGCGAGAGAGAGGTAGAAGAAAAAGAAAAATGTTCTCTAAATAGAAATGTTGAAATAAGTGTTAGAAAAGTCTAGAAACAACAAAATAAGCATTGCATGTGTATAAAAAATTCAAAATTCAAGTTAGTCCTTCAACTCAATATTTGTTAGCCATGATAAATTGTGTAGGATAGCATTGAATTTAATTTAAAAAAAATTGATGCTCACTGAAATTATGATGAAAATTTCATTTTTGTCATCAAAGGCTAAGAATTAAGCTTGGAAGTATTAGCAATTAAGGGGTAATTTTTGCTCAAAAACCTAACCCCCCGTCCCTGTCAAGTTCCTAGGGAATGGATTGGCTTTTTATTTATTTGAGTTTAAAAATGAATTCTTGATTGAAAATTGACGGGAATTAACATGTGGAATTAATTTAAAGACAAAAGTGCCAAAACCCAAAAACTAAAGTTAAAATCAGTGAAGCTTACAACCAAAGGTTTAGCAAGGGGAGAAGTTAACTTATGAATATGTTTTATGCGTTAATGATGTGCCTATTTATGAATTTTTGTTAAGCTTTGATTTGTATTAAGCCAAGAAGAAACCAAATTCAAGATGAGCAAGAAAGATTATGAGTAACTGTAAGGAGAATAGCTTTATAAAGAAATCGATAGCAAAACTTATAACTCCTTTTGTCAAGTTGTGCATGGTTTTTTTTTTTCCATGCATGTATGAATGTATGCTAGAGTTCATTATGCTATAGAACGTGTAAGCTTCATGCTTGAGATCTTGAATATTGACCATGTGTCCTAATTATATTAGCTAAAATTAGTAAGGTCATGGATTCACATTATTTAAGCTGAATGACCTTGCACTTAAATATTTGTGTTGTTTTTCTAAAGAGAACTCTGGGAAAATCTCACCCATTTTCATAATGTTCCTCAAATAAAGGCATAAATTCTTCAATGGGAAAGGAAAAGGTGCTGGAGAATTGAAGAACGCAGTTGAATATTGTAAACATGATTTTGATATTTTGCTAATTATCCCTAGTTTAAATAATTTGCATTAATTTTTAAGAAGTCTTGTATTACGAAAGTGGTACGCAAGATAGATGGTTAAATATGCATGGTTATGGCTAATCATGAAATTTTAATGGCTGTATGTGCTCATCTCTAGCCTTAAAACAACACCAAGAGATCATGTTTTCTTTTTTCGGATGAGTAAAGTAAAAGATATGAGCTTTCAAAATTAACCATACAATATGATTAATTAAAAAAGGAAATTCATTAAACTGTATGGTAGCTTTTTTTAATGGATTTTCATTAATGATTGAAATCAGGCATTGGGTCAAGTTATATTTTCTCTTAATTAGAGACTTGATCCGATTTTTCTGCAATTAATTAATCTTTAAGCTTTAAAATTTTCATAATCCCTTGAAAACAGGAGGGAGTAAATCGGAAACGAGATGGCTTCTTTCATAGAATGCTAAACTCTAAACAATGAGATATCGTATAAAAGCATTTAATGTGAAACGCCATTGGATCATCTCCGCAGGCTCACTGGAGGCTCTGTAGTGCAAGTAGAGAAACAAAGCATAAAAAAGAGAAGAAATACTCAAACTAAGTGAGGAGAAATGCGAACCGTGATGAACGCTGCTGAATATGAGGCATCCTTACAGGTACAGGTAGGGTTTAGGCGGCGGCGGCGGCTTGCTCCTTGCAGTACTTCAGTTTAAGCTCTGAGAGGTTGGAGAAGTAGTGAACTAGTATAAGCTTTTATATTTGTTTCATAAACACATACACCAAAAGGCATTTCATTTTATAATTTGACTTCATTTTCAGAAAAGAACAGCGAACAGCGCTTTGAATGAAACATATATTTATTCTTTCTCCTTTTCCTCTGGTAAAAAGTAAACAAAATTAAAAATGCTTGTACAAGAATTGAGAATGTCCCCTCTTTGTGATTGTAGTATCACTCGTCTAAATAATCAACCCTCAAAATAATTAAATATTTAATTTTGGTTCTCTTTATAATTACAGATCATGTTTCTTTGTCTAACTTGTAAGTTGTATCATGAAGTTTTTCATGTGAATATATAATTATACTCGGTTCTCATAGTGTTTTTACTAAATAGAGATAAAATTGGGCATGTGTCCTATTTATTTTACTTAGATTTATAGTTAAATGATAATATTTCAAAAATAGGAAATATGGTCGGAATTTGACGTAATAGTTCATAAAATTGTTTTTAAATATACGATTTGGAAAAAAAAATTGAATGACTGTTAAAAAAAATCATTTCAGAATAAAAAAATATACATAATTGTTTGAAATAATTGTGTTAAAATCAATCAAACATACCCAAAAGTGCTATCATCTCCAATTTTACAGGATAAAAAAAATGATTTTACATAACAAAAAATAATAGTTATTTTTTATTTGCAACACATATTTTTATTTCTTCGTTTTACAAAAAAATATCTAGAAATTTATTAAACAAGCTTTTTATTTTAGTACTTGGAAGAAGATTCCATGCTTTTCTAAAAGGTCTGATGCGGCATGAATCTAACGATGGGAAAGAAAGGAAAATTAATTGCGAGCCATTAGATCAAGAGAAGACAGTAAAATAATATTTTTCAGAGGAGGCGGACTTGATAATTTATTCCTTTGAGTTAAAAATGGAATTGAAACATCTTAATCTTCTCATTTCCTCGCAAAATCTTGGCAGCCAAAGAATAAAGACATAAATCATAAGTGATGTTTTTTTTCTTTTTTTGGCGGTTGTAATAATGTTGATGTTCATGGATTTTATTGTTGTTGAGTTCTTGAAATGTTGGAAAGTAAGAAAGACAGGGCAAAAGCTGATAAAATATTTAGTAAATAGAAAAAAGCATGATTTAATGTTCAATCATGATTAAAAAGGTGATTAAAGGTTGAAATACAGTGGTAAGTGGAATGGGATGTTATATTGAAAAATCATTTTATCTTCCACATAAGGTGAAACAGCCACAAGAAGCCATTAGAACACAGTTGGAATTTGATTGTTTCGATGTTTCAAATGAGTCCAAAATGGAAAAAAAAAAAAAAAGTGTAGGGTACAAATGAGAAAGTAAGCTTAGAAGAATTAAAAATCAAAGTGAAAATTTTGCCCAAAAATGTTCTATGTTTTGGCTTTGGCTAGAAGAAGGGGAAGAAATTTTATTATGTTTAAGTTGAGTTAAAAATGGAATCTACACGAAAAATTGTAGGGAGAGAAATGTTAGACTAATTTTAAAGCAAGTGGAATTCACGATGCACACGATGCAAAGTTAGAAGTTCAAGTTGTAAGAAAAAGGAAATATAGTTTCCTGATGCCATAATCTTTTAATTATGGCTAGTTTTTTATGTGCATTGAATCATCGTGACATGTTGGTTTTGATGTTTAAGTTGTGTGCATGTTATTGTTATAGTTCTTAGCTTGCCATGAGTTGAAGAATCATTTTATGTTTAACATGCTGAATGATTTTCTTGAATTATGTCATGGCCATTGTTGACAATTCTATACTTGTTTGAACATATTATTGATCATATTTAAGATTTTGTAATGTTACTTATTAATTAGTTCAATATAATCATAGCAGCATAACTTGATTAGTTGCATGGTCATTACCTACTACTCGAATTCTTTGAATTTCACCCTCCAATAAATGAGCATGCTAGGTTAACTATGAGCTTTCAGAGGAAGAGTAACAGCAAGAAGCAAAGGCAAGTTGGTAGAGTGATTAATTCTTATGATATTATTTTGCTATAAGTCTTAAAATGTATAATATTTTCCATGAGTTATTTATATTCAATAAGCCTTAGCAAGTATATTTGATATGTAATGATGGTTGATAAAAATTATATGGCTAAGTTTGGCCTTAAAAGCATGATTTTAAGATGTGTGATCAGGACTGTCGATATTGTTGGAAATATTGTGAGTAGGTGTGTTAAAAGAAGAAGTCTCATATAACTCAAGACTGGGAATACCCTAGTATACCATCGGATATGAGCTTGAATTAGTAAAAGGCTGATGAGAGGAGTCCTTGAACTAATTGTTGGAGATGACCGTTGGAATTTTAATTAACAATTTTAATGACAATTAAAAGGTTTTATTACATTTAACTACAATTTCATGAAGCAAAGCTAGGGTTCCTCTCATTGCAAACCCTAGATGGCAAACCCTTTGCTTCTGTCATTTCACTCAATGACGTGAATCCAATCGTATCTTGGTGAAGAATTGAAGATGAATCGTAGCCTCCTCCTCATTTCATGATCGTCCCCACATAGTTGACGGCCGAAAGCGAACGCTTATGACTTCTCTATCTTCGTCGTCTGTCATCTATTGATCTTTATCAACATTCTGAAGTTCTCCTCTCACTCTGGTAGTCTGGTTAGTATCTAAACTCTGTTTCTAATTTTCTTTTCTCTGCCTCATCAATCTTATCTTAGCCTTATTTCATCAACTTTGTTTGTCATTTTTTTGGTAGTTAAATGGCATTAAACTTTGGCTTTCTACTCACCGATGATTTTTTATTAGTGAACTATTTCAAACTAAGCTTTTGATTATTTCGATTCTCATTCTTTTGTGTCTTTGTCTGATTGGAGTTTGGGTCTCTCATTGTATGCTCTGTCTGATTGGAGCTTCTGATTATGTTCGATTTGCTTTGCATGATTTTGAAGATTCTTGTGCGTCCTGCTTTTGGATATTTGTTCTGGATATTTGCTACATTATTAACCAATTTTAGAGTTCCTGTCACTGCAATGCCTAAGAAGGCTATAAATAAGTCCTTGGTATTTGCTACTTTATTAATTTCATATCAATTAATTTGAAGCAAATAACTCAAGTACTCAAATAAAATCACAAATTAGTATTTAGGGATAGCAAGTGCTTGGTGAATGACAACAAACTCAAATATAGAGAATTAAACCCATGTTGTTAGTTTGTAGCGATAAGAAAAGTCAAAAAGCCAGAATCAGATTATAAAGCATAAAAAAAACTGCTTGTTGAAAAAGCACGCATGTTTCTTGGGTAGTAAAATAGTATTGGGACACCAACAAAAAATATGTAGATTAGTCACACTTTGCATGTCAAAGTGATATAAACTATTAATGAAGTATTAAACTGATAATATAATGACACATTGACACCATCTTTCAAGTACCAAAATAGGTTTTTTTCTTAAAACAATCCAAGTTTTCTGTATCTCAAAAAGTCAAGTACACTTTGGCCTATTTTATTAAACCACGTGGCTTTAAACTAGGGATAAAAAAAGAAATTGGGCTACCTTTTCTGCTTCCAGTAAGCTTTTGTGCTGCTATACAGTGATTCGAGTTTCTATTCCCATTTGTGTGAATTAGCAGAAGAAAATTTAGTTAAATTTTGTGATCGCTATGATCTATACAGTGATTACTATAAGTGCTTTGTGATTTACAGGAAAGTTTTGGGTCTGTCATTTTCATGTTTCCAATATTATTTTTGCTTGTCTCTATAGTTTTCTACCTCTAATGGAAATTCGTCTAACTAGCTCTGCCTCTAGCTACTGCATTGAATTTTTTTATTGTTGCTGGTTAATTATCATGTTTAATTGCTTTGTTTTCTAGAGGAAGAGTGGTAGATTCATTTAAAAATTCAAAGTGTGTCTTCTCATTTGTAAATTCTATGTTCTGCAACAAATTGCTAATTCAGTGTGATGCTTTCTCCAGGTGATGTCTAAACAAATTGCTCCTGAAACAAATGCTGGGGGTGCTTCTGCAAATAAGCCCCAACTAGCTGCACCTGGAAAAAGGAAAGCTATGAAGAAAAGATCAAAAGCATGGGATCACTTCACTAAATTTGTGAATGCTGTTAGTGAAGTTAGAGGT
>JBAGKO010190445.1:0-15112 GCA_037177275.1 Acacia concinna
CAACCTCTTCTTTTTGGGTGGTTCCTCAGCACTGGGTACCCAACAGCCTCACCTTTCTGACAGACTCTTATACTTCTTCCTTCCATTGTAACTGTGTTCGATCATGTCTCCTTGTAGAAGAATAAGTTTGGCCATCTAATCATTTCTTTAACTTCATGCCAGGCATTGTCAAATCAGGGGATTAAGATAGTGGAGGCAGTGAATCAAAACATGTCCCTAAACTACCGCACAAACATGACGCATTGTTGGCGCTCCCTTTTTGAACCAAAAAATATTTGCTCAGGTTTAAATCTTTCACCCGATGCTATATATTATATTAGACTTTGTATTCTTTGATATGGTTTGAGAAGCGTCAGCTGCTTTTTATTTTTCTGTACAACCAAAGTAATCACTTCTTCATATTTCCTTATACTCTGTGATCAAGCAAGCGTTCAGGTGCCGCCCACATTTGATGCAACCAAAAAAGATTCACACCTTAAAGCAACCTTGAAAGATCTCCCCACCGATTAGCTGCATATCCAGATCCACATTTGCATCATTCATTTCTTTAACAGGGAGGGATTCCCTCACCAGAGGAAGGCAACACTTCAAACTTTTAAGGAACTGTGTTCAGTGGATTACATACTATTGAATGAGCGTGTTAGTTTCTTCTGCATATGTTTTATTCACTTATATCTTATTCATGTCCTTTGACGGCTTTTATCTTTGTCTTGCACATTCATCTTCTTTCACAGGGCACACTTATTCTTACTGCAATATATTCGCCCAGTGTGAGGGATGAACTCATGCACAGACTCTTGAGGGGGAGATGCTATACTATAACTGGATTCAATGTCATGAGCGGTGGACAATGTGTCCATCAACGCCACCACTTGGTATTCACGTCATCTACAGTGGTTGAAGATGCTGATTATATTCCATGTCATCCTTTATATAACCTAAAGACAGTGTCTGACCTTCCTTGGAGGTTGACAGACAAAAATGGCTTCTTTGGTAAATCCTCGATCATATCTAAAGCTCTGGTGTGTTTTTCTGTTGTTCTGGCATATGTTGAGTTCAATTTTCTTTTCAGATTTGTGTAGTTATATAAGGTACTTCTCCCCTTTAAAATTGTCTTGCTTCATGTGTTACTATGAGAAGGATATGACCTTAATTCTCGAGATTCGCATGAAGGATAAAGGGTAGTTTGTGGCAGTCTATTTAATTTGATACTCACTGCAATCTATTTATTCTAATTGACCCATTAAAGGCATACCACAATAACTTTAGTAATGTACACAAACCTTTCTATAGGGTAAAGGATTAGGTATAGTATGTGCTCTGAGGTTTATGGGTGGAAGAGCTGGAGAGGAGGTTAGAAGAAGGACATGTTATACCATGTTCTATTTTTATACTTCTGCGTTGTGTCATATCCACTAAACCCATGCTTTAGGTGACACATATGCTCACATGTGAAATTTTCAATGTGTTGCTCAAACTTTTCTACCATCATTTATCTTGAACATATACCTGAACCATTTGCTTTAGGTGTCTTTTGTTCTCCATCCTATGCTTATTCTCTATGTAAGTCATATCATGTCTGCCAACTATTAGCTCAATTGGGGATGCCACTACTTATGTGTTTGATCCTACATATCATAAAGTCATCCAGCTGAAGCAACAAATGATGATCAATTAGTTTACTTTGTTGACGATGAGAATGCTCCATCTTTTATGATGTCTGTGTGGAGTGTGTTGGAGGAAATCAATATATTTTGTTCTGTGTACTCAAGCAACAAATGATTGTTGATTACTCTTTTGTTTTTCCCATTACTTTGGTTCAGGTTCCTTTAGTTCATATGAACATTGTAGATCCACTTTAACATGTTAAACACCATGGTTAGTTGTCCATTTGTTGTTGTTTCCCTGTATCTTACTATTGTCATATGTCTCTATTCTGATTTAATGAAGTTCTCCATTTTGTGTCATATAATTTATCTCATTCTACTTTCTTATCAATCTTAACTAATGCCTCATTTACTTTCTAAATTTTTGCTAACAATCGATGAACAATAAGTCATCAACAATTTTTTATTAAACAAAAAATGTATAGTGTATAGTTGTGGGTGTTTAAGATATCTATGCACTTTAACTGATATAAAAAAACCACATGAAAATAAATCCATTGACACAAGGAACATATAGTTTTTACAGTCGTTCTTAATTGTTCATTATGGTACCAACAAAGATATGAATGTCATAATAAAAAATTACACCAACGGATTTTACAATGCTATTAATTCTGGGGCCACAAATAGAAACAAATGAAGAACAACTTTAATTGGGAATAAGACTATCAATTGATTAATGAGTGGAAGAATATACACATGGACTAATAGGTGAAGTAAGAGAAGTTGCACAAATTATTCCAAGTCCATATTCAAACTAAGCATATAAGTGTATTATGACATCGTCAACCAACATAATAAGTGTGACAATTCTTTAGGGTCCAATGGCATGTCGGTGAAATATGGCAACAAAACCCCTATCAAATAATGTAAGAAGATCAGTCCCACTAAAGACCTAACATATACTTGACTCAAGCTTAAAACATACCAGTACACCATGCAAAAACACAGGTGGCTCCTTAACAGATGAACACACAAATTTGTCCCACATGAAACAGCTAAAACAACGACACATCAGACACTTTTTGCTTATTAATTGCAAACAAAACCCAACACCTCTCCTAAATCCCTTGCGGTTGGGAGTGCAATGCTAGCAGAGGGTCCTGTGTCTCAGGAGAGTTTGTGTTTGCCACTAATCTGTGCTCATGGATGACACGAGGCAATACACAATCGGAGTTCCTATTTAAGGACTTTGGCCCCTTCTACCACATTTGAGGCTTTGTAATCAATTTATAATTATATTGTTATTCCAAAAGGCCTGCACCACATTGTTAAATAGCATATTCTATTTTTTGTACAACCTCTAAGGAAGTGAAGTAGCTCCATCTCTAACATATTTGACAGTTGAGAATCCATAGATGAAGCTTGCAAAGGTTAATCTCTTAAAGTGTGAGCTTTAGTGAAGTGACATAGAAGTGATATATGTCTCTCTTCCATTATTTTTATCTCCATACACAAACCATATTTCTGTTATTTGACTAACATTTTTGTTGCCAAGGAAAAAGGAGTTATGTTTCTTACTTTAAAATTTTCACCCTCTATTAAATTATCAATTACTATTTTGTCCATGTCTCTAGCAACCTTGAATTCCGACAATGTCAAAAACACACAACAAGTTAGGATACTTTTTCATACATAGCCATTAACTGAACATTTTTCGCTTGTGGGGTGAAAATGTTACTACCATGTCATCAACTTTAACAAAATACCTCACACATTCGATCATATACTGTGAATAATAATACTTCATCTTCCTTATAGGATTTGTAATGCCCTCAATTCATTCCTACTCTTAATAACTTATGGATATGTGCAAAATCCACATTACATCACTAAGGGTAGCACACACAAACACACACGTGTTTTTGCATGTATTTTAATAATAGTATGAATATCCTATGACATAACATATTAATCAATGTGCACTAGGAATCACTATTGGCCTTGTGGCTTTCACCCACCAATGATGCAATTTTCTCTTTCTTTTAGGTACGTCAAATCCTTGCTGATTGAACCTATGGAGATAGCATATATTCAATGACATAGTCATATATGATAATTTCCTTCCCAACAATGTTTGTTCATCTTTATGATCATGCTTATCATAATTAGGCTCCTACACTTGCTTTCACGTTAATTCATGACTTCCAGAAACTAATGATGCAGTTTCTCATGCTTCCCATACCAAAGAATCCTTTGACCACGTGTCCTGCATTTCTTCCTACCTGCTTTGTTAGATTAAATTAGTTTACATGCCTTGCTTTGTCAAGAGACTATTGTTGAATCAGTTGATTACTTTCCCTGTACCTGCAGGGATTGATCACATAAGTGAATGCATCCAGCAGATTAATGGCATTGTGGTCATCTATGATGTTCCCTATAGTTCTACTCTCAATCTATAACCTTCAAACCATCTGTTAGAGTAGCTGTAATTTTATCACAATTGTTTTATCCTTGTCCCTCTCTAATATTATGCCATCATTCTTGGAAATCCACAGAACCCCTACATTATAGGTCTGTGAATCACCATCAAAGAATTTATTCCCAAAAATTTCCCTATATATGTCTCCCACTCAAACTTATGTTCTAATCACTACGGTATTCGCTTGCTGAACTCCTAATCGTGTAAGACTCCACCATCCTAAGTTACTCCATATCCTCTAATTATATTATTACTTCAGAACTTAATGGTTACAATAATAATCTCTAATGCAACAACAATAGTAACTCCATTTAAATAGATCTCATAAGATCATGTTTTGTCATTGTAATTTACAACTTCTTAGCTAATCATTCTTAATTCCTACTATCAAATTAACTTTTATACTATCCATAATACATACAATCTTGAAAAAAAATTTATGAAGTGGTTACATCTATTTAGCTATACTTATATGTCTGTATCTACAACCATAATAATAAGACATCATAGGCCTGCTCACAGTATCAGATCAAATTAGGTGCACTTTGGTTCCCTCTTAATATGTCTGTGGATGAAATCAATTTTTATTTTCACTCTTCATATCATGTTTAATATAATTAGCTATTCAGTTTAGTACACAACACAATTGCCCAATGAAGTAGTGAATTTCATCAAATGTAATTAGACAAAAGATTTATGAGACATACTTATCACAACATCAGCTAATTGACCATTACAACCTGCATATCATTATACAGTTTGAGTAATTGTAAAAATATAGTATTGTATACATGATAGTGTTATAAGATGATGTGGTTGCTTATGATGGGACTGCCATGAATGCTCACATCAACTGGTATACGCAGGATATGCATGACACTGTCCTTCTCTTATGTTTTGTATAGTTTCATTCCCCATGTACAACCATCAAACACTCCTTTAGAATAGGTGTACATTGTCAACAAGTCTTGTGTTTTGCATTCCTGTTCAATAACATGCCATTAAGGTTGGGAATCAACAGCACTCTGCATTATAGGGATGGGGCTTCCTTGTCAGAGAGTTTCCCCATAAATTTCCCTTTACATGCATACTATTGAGCCTTTTGGTCTAGACACCATGTTATTTGTTGCATGCAAAACTAATTTGGTAAGTTTGTCCCATCTAAGATACTTAAAAGACTCTCATTTTAATTTTGCTTCACATTTAGATATAAATGGTTGGACTACAAAACTCTCATATCTTGACAATGCTAACCCCATTTATAATGTCTCACATAGTTGTCTTTCGTATTCAACTTCCAAACTAATGATTCCTAATTCATATTAGTCTTAGTTAATTCGTACATTTGTTCACTATTTACAGTATAGTAATTATTATAGAAAATCGGTGCAATTGGTGATTTTTATATACTTGTGATTAGATGTTTCTATCTGTAACCATCATGACAGGGCATAACAGTTGTGGCTACAATTCCCGTCAAATTTGGATCCACTTTCATTCACCATCAATATGTCTTCTATCCATATTAATATCGTGTATGTCATATAATCTTAAAATTACATCTCACATAATGAATGTACACAATAAGAAATGTTAGTGGAACAAGTGATTTAAACAAGATATTATCAATTATGAACTACTCATATCAGGTCTGCCAACTGTTCCCTCCCTATTTATACCTGTCTATCCATTCATTCTACCTGCTTTAACATCATATGATACATCCCCTCCTTCTGTTACTTTATCATACATTCTAATCTTCAACTTTCCAACATGTCTAACATTTCTTTGCTCAAAGAGATCCATGATAGATAAGACCTATATTCAATTGTAGTTAGAGTTGCAAGGAAATGGAATGTGTATCAAAGAAATGATCCCATTGAACTTGTATGTGTTTCTCTCTTACTGGTGGATGCTGAGGTAAAAGATCCTTCTGTAATCATTCGTGTGCTCCAGAATTATGAGGCTTTATTATTTTTACTGACATTTTCACTATAAAAAACTCTTCACTTAAGGGACCACCATTCAAGTAAGTATTCTTGGCAAATCGTTACATACCACAATCTTACAATCTATCAAGGAGGGCCAAACTTATGAGTTTGCTAACTTCCTTGTTTCATCAAATTCTCATAAGTACAGACCCACAAGTCATCCGTTTAAGTTAACATTCACCACTTACACATATCACAAAATATGCTACTATTTTGCCCATGCACTCTTACTCATTCAAACCCATAGCTGAACTATTGGGTTATGGTGAAGGTGAAGACATTGATCATCTATTTGGTAATGTCAAATCTTTTCAAAGAACATTATTTTTTCCATATGGGCTGTTGCTCCCTCATTTATAAGTTTAGACATACCAACTAATATTTTCCTTCCATTTTTCAATCCTCATTTATGCATATGTCATAGGATTCATGAAGACTATTGGTTCTCTAGAGGAGAAGAAAAAAGATAACTGGACAAGTTACTGGTTGAGGATGATCTTAACAGATGTTGAGTAAGTCTCAAATGTTGTTCAGCAGACATAAATCTCTACATTTTCTATCAAGAATCTAATTTACATGCACACTAACAACCTAAATCTATTACTTTTTACAAGGAAACAGAAATTGAAGTTGTTTTGTTTGACCAATGTGCTACAGATGCTTATTTGGCTTACCTTGAAATTAATGAAATTCCGGTTGTAGCAGTCTTCAATCTAATGAAGCTTAGTTAGACTAAAGATAATAGTAATAGATTCTAATCTCTACAAACATAACTCTTATTTTCCTGACTAATTTTGATGTAAACACTATAGATATGGGGATGTGAATAGCACAATTTCATTACTAATATTTTTAATGACCTTTATGATAATTTAATAGTGAAGCGAAAAATTTCAAGCTCCTTCCATGCAACAAGAGTGTATTTCAACCCGAATATCATAGAAGTCAAAGATTTAATTCAAAGGTCACAATTATTCTTCAATAATCACATAACCAAATAGTATGCAGTCTTTGAATCTAATTTTTTCTGCCATGTACTTTATTTTAGTGCTAAGGATAGGAGCTCCCCCTTACTTACCACATTGACTCAATCAATGCCATCACAAAGGAGCAATAATCAGTCAAGGAGTTCTCTCAATAACTAAAATAGGATCACCATTTCCAGCATCACAGAGCAGGTTGCTGTGTGTATATTGTATCTATACGTCTATCTGCATTATGGAATCAAATCTAGATCAATCCTAACATATTACCTCTGTTCATTTCAGGGAAGTACATTTGTCATCAATTGTGAGATCCTCAAGTTTGAGTCAAAATATAGTTGGAGCTATGAGGGATGCTCCAAATGTTCATCAAAGGCTAAACCAAAAGATGTGAACATTCTCGATGGCCCTAAGGCTTGCCCCAACTGTAAACCTGAACATCAGACATTTGAAGCTCCAGAAATTGAACTGAAGTACATTAACTTCATATATTATAATGTCTTCTATTATTACTTATATATTATTGTTTCTCTCCTTATTATGTAACGACCATCATTGTTTTTGTAGCAAACAATTATCAATTAGGTCTTTATTGTTTCTTTCCTTTCAATATTTTTCAGGATGAAGCTTCACTATATAGTTAAAGATGAAAGTGGTGTGGCAGCTGTCATTTTTGGGACAAACTAGTTGTCCAATTGATGGACAAAACTGCATTACAGCTCAAGCTTACATTGCCTTAGGCAACTACTTATTCCCATCTACTTTGGACAGAACCTCCTATTATGGTAACCACAATGATGACTAACAATAAATGGGATCTACTATATTAACTTGCAGGATAAACGGTCGAATGGTTTCCCAAAAGGCTTAGAAGATCCCTTAGGCAAGAAGATGTTGCTGAAGTTGAAACTAAATTATCACAACAAGAAATTCCCTGCATCAAGCATTAGTGCAAACGAGTTTACCTGGTGTGAGGACCTAATAAATCAGTTTAATGCTGCTTCTACGGAGGTTGGATAAAAGTTTGATATATCAATTATTGAGATTTTTAGGATTCCTTCAACTAAATACTTAGTCAGGTATCTTAACAAGTTCTCTTTATAGGAGGTGAGATTGTTTGATGATGATTCACCTAATGTAAGAATTGTAGCTTCCCTAAACTAACTATGTTGTTCCATTTTGTAATATGTTAGAAGTTGATTGTATGTTAATATAATATGTTAGTATTCTTATTTTTGGATTAGGCAATTGGACAGTCAAAACAAGTTTGTGTAGATAGAGGGAGTGCTCAATATGAGTCAAAACTGCCTCAATCTACTTCGGATGGTAGAAACCATGTTGACTTGGTAGACCAAGCTATTCTAACCTCCTCAGCCCAGGTCACTCAAGCACCTATCAAAGCCAAAGAAGGACCAACATGAAGAGGGGTGGGCTGAAAGATGATGGTACAAAGGAAACCCAATCTTCAAACAACCCAAACAATGATGGAAGACTGATTAAAATTATCAAACAAGAGAAGTAGTGCTATGTGTCAGCATCAGAGGATAGGGAATTATGGTGTCCTTTGTCTTTTTCTATTTAAGCTAAATTCATATTTCAGCACTAGGATTAGTTTGACCTGTGTTTTATGTTTCAACATTCCTACTTTCTACGCTATATTTTTATTTGTTAGGAACTCCATTTTCATATGTTCATCGGATGTCATTTTCAATTGCAATTTACATGAATTTGTTATTGTCAACACCACCTTTACATTATAATTTTCCTTGGTATTTCAGCTAACATCAAATAAGAACAACTGAGAGGCACAAAGTTGTCCCATAATCTATGGGTAAAATTCTTATTTCATATTGACATGTTATATTTGAACAATAACCTTTTTAAAGTAAGGTAATTATAAGATTGTTGCATTGTGGAGGTCCTTCTCCAACAATAATCTTTAAACCATCTATCTTTCCATCCTTCTTACCTAGACAGTGCATCTGAAGAGTTTCTCAATGGCTGTAATAACTATAAAATCATGAAGAGTTTCTCAATGGCAATATATTTAATGTCAAGGTTAATGAGTAGCTGTTTCCTACCTTCACTTGCACCATTTGAAGAATTTATATCAGTCAGTGACAGCTTTTCATGTCATCATGTTCATTAAATATTGCAGAAGATAATGAAATCCAACCCACGAATATTTAATATGTCAGAGAAGAGAGCAATAGCCTAAAAGCTTCTTCACACATCGCTTACCAAGGTATATTTGTACTGTCATAACAAGTTTCATGCATTCCACATTTACTAATCAACAGAAGCCCCTTTTTGTTGTCATTTTATGTTTAGATAAAGGTGATCTAATCCACACATGCAAGTTCTGCATGGCCAAACTGTGGTATAATGAAAGAGCAAAGAAAGATAGCAAGAAGAGAAGTGCTGATACATTCTCAATGTGTTGCTTAAAAGACAAGGACGTGTTTCCTCCATTACAAATACCACCTCCATTGTTCCAAACGTTATTTCTAAACAAGAAATCCTCATTCTCTCAGAATTTCCACGCCAACATAAGGCAATACAATAATATGTTCTCTTTCATGTCTATGGGAGGGAAAATCTATCATTCCATCAATTTAGGAGGAGGACCTTACACTTTTGTATTATCAGGGGTTAATTATCATACAATCAGTTCTTTGATGCCACCCGATGGTGCACGACCTATCTACTTGCAATTGTATATTCATGACACTAATAATGAAGTCACAAATAGAATAATGGTTGTAACGTACAATTTATATGTACTTTGTCTCGCACACTACCTTCCTATACTGATTTAATTTCATGTTCATGACTAATCTTTTCCCCTTTGCAGCAAACACTAAAAGGAGGATTCAATTAGTCCACTTCTTGTAGAACAAATAAAATTACAATTGGATGAGGTTAATATATTTGTGAGGTAGTTTCGATTGGCCTCATATATGCTATCTAAAAGAAGTCCAGCCCTTTGAAGATGAGGTTGATTAGAAGTAGGCAACACGATGGCCGAACATATAAGCTACCATCATCATCAAAAGTTGCAGCATTAATCGTTGGTGACATTGACGTTAATTTCAGTGTGTGCAATATCATTTTGGAAACACATTCTGGACATTTGCAATGGATCAATGAATTGCATACCTCTTACCTTTTTTTTCAATATCCTTTACTATTTCCTTTTGATGAGGATAGTTATAGAGATGATGTTCAACATGGGAGGAGACATTGATCATGACAAAGACACGTAAATAAAAGGGTGAGCATCAAAGAATTCTTTAGTTATAGGTTGATAATATGAGGAAATGAACTATCAATACTACATCATGCATTAAGATTGATATAACAATTCATTGTTGATGGGTATACTATGATTGAAGCGTAATTCTTATTGTGGATTAGAACTCATCAAAAAGAGCTAAGGGTGGATTTATATCAAGGATTATTAGATGCAGTAATAAGTGGAGAGACAGAAGCTTTTTCAACAGGCAAGCAAATTATACTACTATCATCATTCACCAAAGGAGCTAGGTTCATGATACAAAATTACCAAGATGCTATGGCAATATGTAGAAGTGTTGGTTATCAAGATCTATTTATAACTTTCACTTGTAATCCATTATGGCCTGAGGTCATTAAATATTGTGAAAAATTTAATCTTCATCCTTCTAATTGCCCTCATCAGTTATCTAGGATCTTTGAGATGAAGTTGCGCTCATTGCTGAAAGTCTTGAAGAGTGGCAACATATTTGTAAAAATTCGTGTAGGTATCATCTTACATTATGCACATAAATGACAAGTTTCGTTCACTACCAAGTTGCATGTTCCTATTATTGTTTATGCCTTTAATATATAAATTGATAATGACTACTTCTATACGTATTTGCATTGCTAAACAATGACATGTAAATTTTTTTGCTCATGTAGAGATATACACTATTGAATTCCAAAAGAGATGCTTGCCTCATGCACATATCCTACTATTTCTTGACCCCAAAGATGAGCCATCAGATCTTGAATCAATTGACAACATGATCTCAGCAGAAATTCCATATCAGACTACAGATCCAAAGTTGTACGAGTTAGTCAAGAAATTCATGATTTATAGACCATGTGGAAAATACAAGCCTAACGCTCCATACATGAAAGAGAAAAAGTGTAGCAAGTGCTTCCCAAAGAAGTTTAATTAGCAAACAACAATAGATGATGAAGGATATCTAACATATAGGCGAAGGGAAGACGGTAAAATAGTCTAGTTGAAAGGGGTCGATTTAGACAACCGTTATGTGGTGCCATACAATCAAGTTTTATTGCAAATGTTCCAAGCACATATTAATGTTGAAAAGCGCAATCACTCTACTGCAATTAAGTACTTATTTAAGTACATTAGCAAAGGGAATGATAGGGTTGTGGTTGGTTTGTTTGATGATAGCAGACACAATAGTGGGAAGAAGGTTATGGATGAGATACTTCAATATTATAATTGTCGATATGTCTCACATATTGGAGGATCTTTGCATTTAAAATACATCATTGGTGCCCATCTGTTGAAAGGCTGAGCTTCCATCTTCTGAATCAACAGTTTGTTATCTACTCAAGTACAGATGATGTTTCAACTTTGATGGACAAAACTCGAGTTAGTGAATCACAATTCCTATCATGGATGTTGATTAATGCTGATGACACTTTTGCAACAACTCTAACATATTCTAAGTTCCATAACCATTATGTTTACTTAAGGAATAAAAGGGTATGCAAGAGGAGAGAGAAAGGGTTTGCGACGAGGAGAATGATACACATTTCACCCTCTACATGAGAGCTTTATTACTTGCATATTCTTTTAACACAGGTATGTGGACTAGCTTCTTGTGAACAAATCAAAACATACAACGGTGTTATTCACGAGACCTTCGGGCAAGCAACTTTGCAAGGGGACTATTAGATGATGATAGAGAATATGTCACAACAATTAGAGAGGCATCTTTTTAGGCAAGTGGACATTCGTTATAGAGGCTATTTTTTCAATGTTGTTGTGTGGTTCATTGCAACGTCCTAATTATGTATGGAATGAAACATCTCAACTACTTTCAAAAGATATGCTATACATATCCCGCTATGATATACAACACTCAGGTTTGTATATTAAATATTCATGTGCATATAAATCTAAGTTAATTAGCTATCACTAAACCACATTGTTTTTCTTCAATCTTACTAACTTTTATATTTCATTGTAAGGTGTGCGGATACCTATGGCTAACAAAGAACAAGCTGCACTCAAAGCCATAAATGCCCTCCTACATCAAAATGGGAAGTTCTTGCATGACTTCAATACTCTTCCAATCCCAAATGATTTACCAACTATTGATATAAAGAATCATTTGGTTCCACAAGAGTTGAACTATGATAGAGCGGATTTAAGGATACAAGTTGAATCCCTATTGAAATGTTTAAATCCAAATCAAAGGGATGTATACGACAAAGTGATGTCATCATTGGAGTGTACTGATGGAGGTTTCTTCTTCGTATATGGTTATGGGGGCACAGGTAAAACCTTCTTGTGGAATGCATTGTCGTCAACTATTTGTGCAAATGGAGATTTAGTCCTAATTGTTGCATCGAGTGGTATCGTAGCAACATTATTGCCATATGGTAGGACAACACATTCAAGATTTGCAATCCCTATACAAATAACAAAATCCTTGATGTGTTCAATTTAGAAAAACTCTGTGTTGGCAACCCTTATTCAAAGTACAAATTAAAATTGATCATATGGGACGAAGCACCAATGGTTCAACGTTATTGTATAAAAGCATTTGACAGAAGCCTGAATGATATAATGCGGTCCCCTCGACCTTTTGGTGGAAAGTGCATTGTCATGGGTGGGGATTTCAAGCAGATACTCCCAATCATTCCAAAAGGCACAAAGGTTGCTATTGTTAATGCATGCATCACATCATCTCATTTATGGTGACATTGCACTATTCTCTGTTTGACACAGAACATGCGACTGATGCAATCAAAAACTGGTGTAGAGAAGGAGAAAGTTGAGTGGTTTGCTAGATGGTTACTAGATGTTGGTGACGGTAAATTAGGTGTTTCTGTGGACGACGAAGCTAACATAGAGATACCACCAGAAGTATTGCTCCCAAATAGTGATGATCAAATTAATTCAATTGTCCAAGCAACATATGAAGATCTCCTACAAAATCTCACATCAAATGATTATTTCAATGATAGGGCCATCCTAGCCCCAACGATTGAAGTGGTTGCAAGGATCAATGATTACATGTGTTATATGTTGCCAAGTGATCATTACGAATTCTTGAGTTGCGACACACTATGCAAGTCCACTAAAGATCGTGATAGTTTTGACAACCTGTACACTACAGAGTTTCTCAATACAATAACTTCTTCTGGCTTGCCTCCTCATAAACTTGTACTGAAAGTTGGAGCTCTTATAATGTTGTTAAAAAATATTGATAAGGCATCAAGACTGTGTAATGGAACACATCTTTGTCTTACTACGATAGGGAAGAAAGTTATAGAGGCAATCACACTAAATGGATCTAAGCCCAATGAGAAGGTTCTTATACATAGAATAGACATGAATCCTTCTGAGTCTATATGGTCGTTTCATATGCAAAGGAGGCAATTCCCAATTACCTCATCATTTGCAATGACCATCAATAAAAATCAAGGACAATCATTACATAAGGTTGGGTTGTATTTGGCAAAACCAGTTTTCACTCATGGCCAGTTGTATGTTGCACTCTCCAGAGTGAGAAGCATAGATGGCCTGAAGGTTGTTGTAGGCCCAAATGAGTTTGGGTTGTATAACACTACTAAGAATGTGGTGTATCAAGAAGTGTTAAGGAATGTTAACGGGTAGCATTACATAGATTTTACATGTTTTGTCTCCTTATGATGGCGGGTATCCTATTATGTATAAACCTATTTGAATGGTACATGAATCACATTCACAATGTAACAGCATATTTATTGTACTCATGAATCATTAGAAAGTTATGGACAAAGTTCCATTCAAAGTTTGTTTTTATTACATGTGCATCTATTATATTTCTTACTTACATCTATTATCTACTATCTATTATCTCTTATTCTATTATTATTATTATAAAAACCTATTGGTAGGAGATGTTTCCCGTGCAATGCACAGGTAGCCTACGCTCGTTTAAGAAAAAACTATATGTTCTAGATGTAAGCAAAATAATTTGATCTAAACCATATGCATCAAAAGGTGCATGTACGGCTAATAAGGGATAAAATCTTATCCTAATCAACCGACTTTATCGAGAAAGACTACTTTTTTTAGGCCAAGTGATTGATAGTGCGATATCGAATCAACTTATTAGCCTTATGGTATATCTCAGTATAGAGGATGATACCAAATATTTGTATTTGTTTATAAATTCTCCGGGTGGATGGCTAATTCCTGGAATAGCTATTTATGATAATATGCAATTTGTGAAACCATATGTACAGACAATATGCATGGGATTAGCCTCTTCAATGGGATCTTTTATTCTCGCAGGAGGAGAAATTACTAAACGTCTAGCATTGCCTCACGCTTGGCGCCAATGAGTCTTTTATTTGAGGAAAAAAAGAAGACTATGCCTTCGCCATATGAATATTAAGCAATAATAGCATGGCACTTTGAATTCGATATGCGAAAATTTTTCAAAACAATCCGATTATGTGTCGAAAGAGTGGTATGAGAAAATGGGTATTTCTGATTTTATCTAATCTATCAGGAGCCTATTTCAACGTCACAAACTTTTTTGTTTTTACACCGGAAAGCTTTTAACAATCTTTAAAGAATATAATTTTTTTTACTTATACTTATATAACTATATAACATTTGCATTTGATTTTAAAAAAGAAAAAAAAGAAACTTTGGGATTGCTGAATAACAAACCAAATAATAAAGCAATAAAACCATCATAGTATTTTTTAACTACTTCAAAAAAAGGAAGGGTGGTTATTGGATCATTTACCGATCTAGGTCTGATA
>JBAGKO010190471.1:0-15109 GCA_037177275.1 Acacia concinna
ACTCAACAGAGAATGACCAAAATATGACCAATTTTTCGCCCATCATCTGTCTTTTCTGAAATTTGAGTCACTGTTCTGAGTTTCTCATATTTACGGGGTATTTATCTGTCTTTCTCCCTATTTCAATCTTTTTTTTTTTTACAAAAAAAGAAAGGATAGAGCAGAATGCCGTTTTGCACCAAAATGGCGCAGTTTGAAGGAAAATGACGGACGTGAAGGAAAAGGTGGAAAGCCGGGTCCACTATAGGGCGCAAGAGGGAGAGAGAGGAGAATTTTATTTGAAGATAATGGAAGAAAATTAATTTTAATAGAAATATAAAAGATTCTGAAATTTCAGTTAAAACTTAAGGATTAAAATGAAAATAAATTTTTAAGGTAAAAAGATAATAATGTCTTATGAATAAGTGAAATACTCCTATGAACAAATGTATAATTTTTCGTGAATAAGTATAATCTCCTATGAACAAGTGTGTAGTTTTTTTACAACTGAAAATTAATGTGTTGTTCATATGAAGATTATATTTGTTCATAAAGAATTTCACACTTGTTTATAGGAGGATTTTACTTATTTATGAGATAAGGGACATTATTGTCTTTTTACCTAAAAAAACTTATTTTTATTTTAATCAGTAAACTTTAACTGAAATTTTAAAATTTTTGAGTTTTGACTGAAATTAAATTCCAACCATAATCTTTAAATGAAATTAAAAAAAAAAAAAGGGGGAAAAGAACTAAAGAAGTAAGGGAGGCACTTGAAGTTGTCGCTAGGAAGGAACTGTGGATGGACAGTTGAGTTTGGGCGTCTAATCAAGAAAAAGATCTTTGCCTCTGTATCTTTATGTATATCCCCTTCTCTATATCTTGTCTGCCACCCCCCTATGCCATTAGCTCCCTTCCCCCCCCCCCCCCCCCGGGGTCTTTCCTTTTAAGTTTCAACTATCCCATCTCATTTATTATATAATGACCCCACGCCCCACCCCGTCAAAATTTATTTTTATTTAACTGTATTTTTAATCCTTCATATAATATCTTTTATCTACTCTAATTTAGATTAAGAACAAGATTCTACGCTGTCAGTATTTTTTAAGGAATTTTCCCTTTTTTAATTCGATTTTGAATATAAATCACTCTCTTTTGGTGACTCGAAAATTTCTTTTTCTATTATGCCTTTATTAAATAGATACCATTCTATCTTTATTATACATCTTTTTTTATAAAAATTTTGATTCTTATTATAAGCCCAATTTTAGGGTATTAAATGGGATTATTTTAAATTTGTCTCTATTAATTATAGTTAAAGGTAGAAAGAGTTAAAAAAACACACATTTATAAATAAAGTGAAGTTATAAATTTAACCCCTAATCATTGTGTTAACTAATTTTTTTTTATATGTGAGAATTAGTTAAAAATGATTTATAATATAAATCAAAGTGGTACATTTATCATAATTATCTCGTACTCATCATTAATTCTATTTTATTCAATCAATTATTATATATTCTCTCTCACATTTTCTTTTAATTATCTCTCAAATATCCCCTTCGGTCCACAATATAAGTAATTTTTACAACAATAGTTTAATGTACAATATAAGGCATTTCTAAGAAAATTAATACTCATTTTTTAGTTTTGTCCTCATAATTAATGCTTATTTTTAATTTATTTACTTATTAAAATTTCAAACACATTTTTTAACAAAAGTAAAAGTGAAAAAAGTTACAATTTATTATATATTAAATGAGTTACCAACTACTTCTTATTTAATTTCTAGTGAATTAGTTGAAGTTTCTTATATTACGGACCGGATGTAGTATTTTATATACATTCTCTCTCCTACTCTTTTTCATAAAAAGAGGCATATTTAAAAAATACATGATATTTTTGAAACATTTATTATTTTTAACTAATTTTAACCAGCAATTTATTTTCGGCAATTAGAAAAAAAGTTGTTTGTAAAGAGGACTGAGTGGAGTATTTTTTTTTTATTGTCTGAAAAATTATACTACCTGTGCCTTTTCTGCCCTTATTAATTTGATACCTTCGTATTAATTATCTCCAACTCACTGCTAACTCTCTTTTATTTAATCATTCATTAATTATTCTCATTTATATTTTTTACTCATTATCTTTTATATATTATCTATTCATCCTTTCTCTTACTATTTTTTATGAATATGGATATATTTAGAAAAAACATGACATAATTATTATTTTTAAACAATATTTACTGCTAGTTTTTCACGATTAGAAAGAAAGTTGTTCGGGGGGACTATGGAATATCTAAGAAAGAATGGGCTGGTACCTCTATTTAACTCGGTTTAATCCAAAGATTTAAGTGATTATTTGGGAAACTGTCAAACCATGATTGCAGAAGTTTTTTTTTTTTTTCCTTTAAAGCAAGCGGAGATAAACTCTTTTCATGTATTTTATCTGTGAAGTTGGCATGGGAAAAAGACAGAAGGAATGAACAAATATATACTAAACCTAGTGGCTTTTTTTTTTTTTGGAAGAAGTTATAAAGGTAAATAAGTTATTTAATTATATTATATATAATATGTCATTATATTATATATTAATTTATAAATTAAATTAAGTAATGTGAAGAAAAATAATAAATTTAAATATTTTAAAATACTTTAATTAATTTTATTAAGATTCTTAGAAAAAAATGTCATTGTACCTGTTTAAGCAGGAGAGGGATAATCATATTATCTTTTTTTCATTTTCTTTCTTATAGTCTTATCCCAATTATTGAATTATAAGAGAAAAAAATCTTTTTTTTTATCTCTTATAATTTAATGGTTGGAATGTGATTATAAAAAAGACAAAGAGAGAAACATGACCTATTTAAACATAATATTTTAAATTAAAAAGTGAAACAATGTCATTGAAAGATTGGGTGTTGATTTTATACCTATTTAGATTGGTTTTTTAAGGGGTCGTTTAGATTAGTTTTTACAAAATAGCTTTTGGAGCAGACTATGATTTTCATAATAAATCTTTTAGAATAGTTTTTGTGAAAATTTAGATTTGGATAAAATATGAGTATTTAGTAAGAAAAGCTTTTACGGATTTCGAGGTAAGTATGTGAGAGGAGTTTTATTTTGCTTTGCACAAACTATAGTTTCATAATTGAAAAGTAAAAAAAAATTCAATTATGGAAATTATGATTTGAAACCTGACTTTTTATCAAATCATGACTTTTAAATAGTATGAGGTGTTTGACAATTTTCACTGAACCATGCTGCTAAATATACCCTAAATAATTTTTATAATTGACCAGAACTAGACAAACATATAAGAAGAGATTTACCTCAACCACACAACAACAAAAGAAAGAAAGAAAGAAAATAAAAAACCGGGGGAGGTAAATGACAAAAGAGAGAGGGAGGAGCCAGCTAGCTAGTTACATGCCAGTTGCTTGAGAATTGAGAGAGAGAGTTAGCAAAGGATCGTGTGAGGTACAGCCACTTATTCTTGGATATGATGAACAGTACATAAAAGCTGTGTGATGCCAGCCAGCCAGCCATCCTAGTCTTAGTCTGCTACTGCTCCTACTACTTACTCAATCACTTATACAAATATCACAAACTTGCATTGTCAGATAAAGCAGTAATGAGAAGCCAGGCCTCTGGGATCTACAATCTAAAAGTGACTACAAAGCCACGTGAAAACGGCAAAATTATTTACTGTCCTTGTCCTTTTCTTTCACGCGTGACTACCCCCCCTCCTTCCCTCCTATTCACACACTCTCATCTTCATTGTATGTTCCAATATCAAAGTGGGCCATATCAAATCCAAATCATAGCATACACTATTTTTAAGCAATGTGCCCTTATGTCCTTTTGTCTTGTTTCTCTTTTTATACACCATTCAGTTTCGTTTTACATGCACTCAAAAAGTTTCTTTTTAAAAAATATATATATATAATTGACTTGCATGGTAATAAGTCAACTTTTAACAATTTTACTATTGTGGATTTATATTGATATAATTAATTGATGCAAGGAAGAAATGAGACAGATATATAAATGTAGAGAGCTGAGGAAGTGAAAACAGATGTGCATCTTCATACATAAAGGCAATTACAGAATATTTTATATATTTATTCATTTTAGAATAAAATATAATTGACTTATAAAAAGAAACCGAGCGGTATATTTTTTTCCCATCTAAGATCAAGATTAAGCAAGTTAGTCAGTATGCTATGTATTTTATAAAACATATTAATAACTTGTTTTAATTTTCTTCATCTCTCTTTCACTTGATTATTGTTAAGGGATTATCAACAAGTGGCTTGTTTGGTATGACTTATTTAAATTAAATAAAATCTTATGCACAAAGTACGAGAAAGATATATCTCGTATACTTATTTCGTATTCCGCAAATAATATTTTATTACCTCTAAATAAGTTATTTCAAACAAACACAACGAAAGTTATAAAAATATTGACTAATATGATAAATATGTCTTATATTTAAAACCAATATCAACTTCTTACTTAGATCAATTATTAGCTTTTAATAATAATTTTTATAATTTATGAAATAAATATGTGAAAGGAATTTTATTTTAACTTACGTAAAGAGCTTTTAAAACTTAAATTTAGGGGTAAAATAGACACTTCCTGTGCATCAGTATGTGGGTTCCCCCATATTTATAAATCACCCCCCTCACCTCTCACTAAATATTTGAACTTTGTTAATTCTTTCTTAAAATTCAGTAATTCTTTAACATTTTTTTTTACAATCCTTTGAGCCGTCTGATCTCCAGCACCTTTGGTCTACTATAAAGTGGCTGAGCTAAGTTTGATTCCCATCTAGTTTAAAAAGACCTCTTAAGAGAGGCATCCATATCACACAACCTCAATTTAAATTAATCAGCTGCTCATATGCTCAATACTCTCTACAGTCCTTTTTATAATAGATCAAAATTTGAATTACCTTATCGTTTTAACAAGAACCCGACAAAAGTTTTCTAAATATTTATTGAGTTTGGTTTTTTAAAATTTCCGCCCCTCATTAATTATATGTATTGCTTTAATTAAAGAGTCGGTGATGCTTATACCACTATATTTCAATTTATAAGTAAGTTGTATCTAAAAAAATTTGTTTCATAATATAAGTCACTTATAAAGTAATAAATGGGACAGAGAGAGTGATGTACATGTAGAGAGATAAAAGGGAATTGAGAGAAGGTGTGCATCCTTCATAAATAAGGCCAGATGTGGATAAATTTATTTATTCAATACTTGTCTTATTTTTAGAGAATATGGTACAAGTGATTTATAAATTGAAATAAAATGATATTTACTCTATTTCTATCTCTTAATTACCTCCTCATAAATAGTGACATACTTGAAAAAAATATTTTAAACATATTTATTATTTTTAACTAATTTTAACAATATTTTTAAATCACATAATTTTTTTATTACTCCCTATAAATAGGACTGGAGGGAATAATTCTTTAACTTTATATCACTATTTAGTATATACTAGAAAATACCCTATTTGGTCCAGAATATAATAAGTTATTGACTAATTCAGATGAACTACGGAATGTTAGTTAAGTCATCTAACATATCTTAAATTGATATCTCTAAAATTGGATTTTTAACATATTTATTACTCCATTTTTAACATATTTATTACTCCTCATGTCCTAATTATAGGATAACATTTAGGAGTTGATCTTGATTTTAAACATAAGATATAATTTATGTATTTGTCAATCCTTTTTGAATTAATCTATGTTAATGCTTCTTGAACAATAATCAAGAAGGAAATGAATCATGAAATAGAAGAAGATGTTTAAAGTGTTTTAGAAAATAAATGTCACATTAATTAACTCAACTAATTTCATTAATCTAATCAAATTAAATAAATATATTTTATATTAAGAACTAAAAAAGTATTTCGATAATGGATATGTTTAGTCTTCTAATTTACGTGAACTTTCAACTCAGTCTCTTAAATTTCAGCAAAAAAAAAAAAAAATCCAGTGTCTTCAATTTATAAAATAATTTTTGTAGTCAGTGTAATAAAAAGTGTTGATTTAGCAAATTTAATATGTGACTTCACAATTAAATTTTTTAATTTTGGAGAAATGTTGAAAGATAACTGCATACTTGTTCATCATTTCTCCCAACCCATCCCTACTCATACTCAAACAACAGTGACAATCTAATCCAAATACTTACAAGACATTTTAAGGATATCATGATGATTGTTACAATTTACTAATTTACCTAATCTTTTAACCCTCTCAAATTAATTAACTCTAAAATTAATCACTCAATAAGTATTTACTGAAAATTTTACTTATCCGGTCCTATATATAAAATATTTCCAATATGTTTCACACATATTAAGAAAAACCTTCAATTTCATTAACTTTTCTATAAAATCCAACAATTTTTTAACTCTATCCCTATTTACTGTATATGAGAATAAAGTCAACACAATAACATGTGAAGGATAAAATTATAGGAGAATTTCAATTGAAGACCAAATAAGCAAATTAATTTAAGTCAAAGCCTAATGATCAAACTGAAAATAAGTTTTTCAAGTAAAAAGAAAATAATGCTCTTTATCTCTTCTGTAAGCAAGTGAAATCCTTCTATAAACAACTGTGTAATTTTGACAATTGAAAATAAATTAATGTGTTGTTCATAGAAATATTAGACTTTTTTATGAAGAATTGCATACTTGTTTATAGGAAGATTTCACTTATTTATGAGATAAAGGGCATTATTGTCTTTTTATCTGAAAACTTATTTTCCTTTTGATATTTAATTTTTGACTCAAAATTTTAAAATATTTTAGAGTTTGACTGAAATTAATTTACTTATTTGATCCTCAAAATTCTAAAAAAAACTATATATTCATATAAAAGTTTCCTCATTCTGAACTATACTGAGGACATAAAATGTTCCATTTTTTCTTTATCCTGTATATAGAAGCACAGGAGCAAGTTGTAATTTTATACCATGTGGATGCTGGATTTTCGCAATTTAGTGATGGTTTCGTATAATTTATTTGGTCATTATAAAATATTATTCATGAAATATGAAATAAATATATGAGATGGGTCTATCTTCTATTTTATATATAAAATTTTATTTAATTAAAATAAATTATTCCAAACAAACTATTAATATATCATAGGCCGATGACGCACTGAAGTGTCACCAAAGTTTTTAGATTCTATTGTCACTTCTAAAAAGTCCCCACACATTATTTGATGGTTCATTTATGTAAAATTAAACATGTTTGTATACATCAAATTTAGCGAAACAAGAATTTAAAATACATTCGCTAATTAGCACAGACAAAGATAGAATTTAAATGTTGAAAGATTGAGCCTGTTTAATTTTATTTTTGAAACTTAGTTTATGTAGACTGAAATAAAATTTCTATCACATGGTCCCTCTAGTCTTAATTATAAAAATTCGCTGACCTTTTTAAAAAATTTTATTATTTAATCATATAATATATTATTTAATTTAAACAAAAATTAAATATTAATCATATCATATATTATATTTTATTAAATTAAAATTAATTTATAAGTTAAAAAATATAATTTGAACAAAAATTATATATATTAATATTTTAAAATAATATAATTAATTTTTTAATTTTTTCTTTTAAAAATATCTCTTATAATTAAAATTGAAAAGAATAGTTAACTCGACAGACATTGAGTGCGTGCGTGCCAAGAGTTTGGTTGGTAGTGGTGGGTGGAGTAATTAAAGAGTCAAAATTAATCAATTGCGGTCGTTTTGCTCCCATTCCATTGGTTCAACATGTTGGCGGAGACACCCACGCCCAGCTTTTAAGTTTTGACCCACACTACTTTATATCCCATTCCATTTAGCCTTGGCCCCACTTCTCTCTATCCACCCGAAAAAACACAAAACCACCTTCCTCTTGTACATACATTACATTTATACGTAGGTGATACCTTTGTTTCTGAATATAAGTTTGATAAAATTTTAAAAAGTTAATTATATTACTTAATTATATTATATATTATATATTATTATATTATATATTAGTTTATAATTCAAATAATATAATTTAAAGTAATTTAATTAATTTTTTTAAAATTCTTTAAAAAAGTCAATGAATTTTTATAATTAAGACCGGAGAGAGTATTTATATATCCGTATATGTGGGGGTCTTGTCATTAATTTCATCCTATGAAAAAAAAAACCACCTTCCCTGTTCTTATTACTCCGTTTGGTTCATAATTGATAGTACTTCAATTAATTTATGAAAAATAAAAAGTGGTTGTTAGCTCGTTAAATATGTTTTAAATTAATTTTTTTTCCCTATTAAAAAATGTGTCTGATTATTTATTGAGATGGTAAATTAGAAATGAACATTAATTATAAGAATAAAACTGAACACTAAACATTAATTATCTAATTAATTATTTATATTGTGTACCGATCTATTCTTTTATAACGACCACATATTATGGACTGAACGGAGTATTTACCAAGAGGACTATACACACGATTTGTTCAAAGTTTTCATCCCATTTGGTCACATAAATATTGGTTGCCTTATTCTTATCATTCATCCACTGAAAAAGTTTTCATGCCACTTAACTATATGCACATTGATCCGTCTTAGGTCATGTGTCACATTATGTACCACATGTGTAATTGTTTGTGTATCATCTAAGTAATGATTGATTTTTTCTTTCTTATAAATATTTTTAAGACTTGACATATCATCATATTATTCATTGTGAATGCCACTTAAATTATCATATAGCGCTTTATCGTCATCTTAAATGCTAACTTTAATATTTTGTTGGGCCTGACAAAGGAAGCCACTTGCACCTCTATAAGTCAATTTCTAAGTATGTTTTGTGAAAATGTAGTAAAATGCCTAATATGTACAAACCCTAAGTTGAGTTCATGGGCCAATTAAGAATTTGTAAAATTTGTCAACTAGATTTTGGATTGGTAGTTTTAATACGATTTTTTTTGCTCAGTTTTAATACGATTTTTCAACTATATATGGAAAATAGGATTTATTAATCTCATATATTAAAATGGGTTTTCATCAATTGAGATTAATGATAAATTATTAAATGATGCATTTCAAGAAAACCATAGACTTTCCTTTTAATGATGCATTTCAAGAATACCATAGACTTTATTCAATGATAAATATACACATAATTAGGGGTAAAAGTACAAAAAGTTTATAACAGGCTCTTTTTTTTTTTTTTTAGGCCAAGGGTATTTGAAGCGGATAACAATGACTCCTTTTGTACCATAGACTTTTTGAAGTGATTTTGGTATTTATATGAGATTCTCTTTATACACATAACCAGAGATTAAACCCTCAATAAAAATGTAAAATACTCAACTAACTATCAACTGTGTTAGGCCTCAAATATACTAAAAATTACATTTATGTAAGCTTTTTATAGGATGCAAAGCTTATATATGACCAACTTGCTGTCTCTTGTTTTATTTGGCCAGAAACCAACTTGCTGTCTCAAAGCCTACTTAAATCCTATATTAAATTAAAATTTTGTTTGTCAGGCTGTATTAAATTAAAATAAAAATTTATTTAATTACAAAATATTATAAATATGTACGAATATGTATTTATGTAAGTATGTGTTGAACAGCCGAAATTGGCAGGGTCGTAGACTCAAGACTTTTAAAAATGTCGTTGGCAAAAAAAAAAAAGGGCTTTTAAAAATGTCTACCTTATTTAAACAAACAGGCCTATGAATTTTATAGGCATGGAGCCTAATCACTTTATTAAATAGGCTTGTCTTAATCAGGTTTTAAGCTTGAAAAAGCCTCACCTACTTTTACAACCCTACATATAATGAAATTAACTTTTTTTTGGAGAAAATTTTATTTAAATAACACTTAAATTTGCAAAATCAAAAAAGGTTTGTTAACATTTCAAAAAGACATCAAGGTACATAGATCAAATTGAGTTTTTTTTTTTAAATTTTTTTGTAATGAAAAGTGATACGGAAACTAACGAATTCTATTACTCTTATAGATAATAACATTACTTTTATAGCAAAAAATCCTTCTCTCCTCTGTTTTTCAAATTTACTAAAATGCAAAGTAATCCACCAACTGGTGAATTTCATGTACTATTATAGGTAATCTCATTATTCAACTTGCGAAAATCCCCTCTTTCCTTTATCATGTGCATATTTCTCTCTTCTGTCACTATATGTCAGTCAGTGTTAGATGAATAGTATTATCAGATGGGAAGAAAAAAACAAAGATCATAATTTTATAACGAATTCTATTACTCTTTCGGATAATCTTATTACTTTTATAGTAAAAATCCTGCTATTGTTCACATCCGAAATTTAAAAATACAGATTCTTCCTTTTGCCCTTTTTGGTTTTTGGATACTCTAACAAGTCTTTTTGAGTTTCGAAAACTTAAATGGTATTTAAATGAAATTTTTTTTTTATTAGACTCTACATCTAACTCATGATATTTTCTTTAGGTAAATTTTGCAAAACGGTGTCGAAATTTGGTTGACTTTAATAAATCATGTGATAGATTGATAATTGGGGGCACCGACACAATCCAAAGAATCTGCTCCCTGCTCGTCTTTGGACAAGCAGGTAGAGCTTTTTTTTTTTTATAATCTGAATAGTTTAGATTTAATTTTTTTACTTTTTAAAAAATAATTTTAATAAGTAAAAGATTTAAAATAAAAATAATGTCTTAAATAACATTTTTTTAAAAAAAAGATTTTTTTTATTTAAAAGAAAATAAAAAATATTAAATATAGACTGTCTGATTTAATTCTGACAAAAAAAAATCCACTTGCTTAAAAAGGCCTTCATATCGTTGAACAAAAAAAGCAAAAAAGAAACGGGCCTTCATATCATATCATATCATATAAAGGTTGTCTGATTTCTCAACAAAACGACATGAAAAAAACTATCATGCCGTTTTAAGGATGCTGTCCCAGAAGCCCTCGTCACTTGTTGAAAAATATGTCCCTAGATGTTATATTTTCTTTCTCTACCAACCTAGAAGGATATAGGATGGCATTTAATTTTGATTCCATTTTTTTAATGGATAAAGGTCACTCCCTCCTTTTACTAAAAAAAAAACAAGCCACTCCCTCCGTCCCGCTTCAAATATCGATTTATGTTAATTAAAAAATATTTTGAATTAGTTAAAGATAATAAATTATGTTGCTTTCTTAACTATTCTCTTTTCTTTGAAGGGGACAATTGAGATTTGACCAAAAAAAGAGGAGAATAAGTATGCAAAAAATACCGTCAATAAGAAATGAAGTTGGGAAAAACGCAATAAATGTTTATAAAAATATAAAATAAAAATTATATTTAGGGACACGCCTATTTACAAATTTGAAGCTTTTAATACGTGATGAGTATGATTCAGTCAATTTTTTTTAGCATATTATGATTAGAAATAAATCCCTACTAAAAATTTCATACCTGACTTGAATATATGTTGGAATTAAGTTAATAAGAAAATGCACAGCTCTCGTTATCTTTTTTTAGAGGACTTTGTATTTCTTGATTTATCATTCAATGACTTTCTTTTTTAAATCACTTTAAATAATTTTTTATCATTTTTAATTTTTTCCATTAAGTGTTACTCCCCGACAATAATTAATGTGTAATGTGTCCGTTGAGGAGTGTGCTTATGGTTTGTTCACATTTTTCTTTTTGCCTTCTCCCTCTCCTCCTATCCCCCAATGAACTTTAGAAGTGTTACCTCTTCTCTAGTGTCACTATATTACTACCCACTTCAACTAAATCTACTATGCATTTACTTCTCTGATCTTACATATAAGACATAGACAACACTTTTTTATATCCATTTATAAAGCATTTTTTTAAAGTTATGATGTGAATATGTAATTTTACTCTTAAATTATTACTGTATTGACTTTGTTTTTATTTAATATTATGTACTCCCTCCAATCTATAATATAGAGCACTTCAACTAATTTATAGGAAATAAGAAATATAAGTTAACTCATTTAATATGTCCTAAATTGCAACTTTTTTCCACTTTCACCCCTATTGAAAAATGTGCTTGAAATTTTAATTAGTGGGTAAATTGAAAATCAGCATTAATTATAAAAGATAAAACTAGAAAATAAGTATTAATTATCTTACAGGTGCCCTATATTATGGACTAAGTCTTTCTTTTAAAAGTGCCCTATATTATGGGTTAGAGGGGGTATATTAAATTCAGGTAGCATTGGAAAATTGTTGAATTTCATGGCAGAATTAAAGAGATTTAAGGTTTTTATTGGTTTATGTGAAAAATATTGGAAGTGTCTAATATATAGAATTAGAAGAGTAATTAACATATTGCTAATAATGAATTATTCAAACCCATTTGTTTCTAACAAATCAAAGAATATTTATGAAATCATTTGCATTGTTTTTTTTTATATTTATGTTCTTGTTATGTAAATAAAAGAAACTTGAGATAAGAAGTAAGAGATAAGAGAAGAGAAGAGAAGAGAGAAAGTAGTAGATAATTTTTCTCATTCACAAGGTGTAAGTTACAATGCATGCCTATGTTTCTATTTATAAGCAAAATGTTCTTAAGAACCAAGCAAACTTGGACACCAAGTTTGTTGACTTTGAGGCGAAGCACCTTGTCTTGTGGAGGAAGAAGAAGAGTTAACTTGGAAGGCAAGAATGTTGGCTTGTGGAGGAGCTAAGAGAAAGCATTAGATGTTAACTGGAATATGAGTTAATGGACATCTGTATAATTAATATTTATAATACTCCCCTTAGATGTCCATTATGAATGTGTCTCATTAAAAACTTTAACTAGGAAAAACCTATTAGGATAAAAACCTAGCTAAAGAAAATAGTACATAATTCATTTATACAATGTCTGGTGATGTCTCATCAAAAACCCTTATAAGAAAACCTAGTGGGACAAAACCTAAATAAGGGAAAAGGAGTACAACATGTATCTACCCCCGCCTTGATAAATTCAGTTGAGATTTTCGAATCTCTGAAGACCGATGTCATTGACAAGCTTTTCAAAGATTATGTCTAGAAGTGACTTGGTAAATAAATCTGCTAGATTTTCACTTAAATAAATTTACTAAATAGTTATTTCACCATCCTTTTAAAAGTCACGGGTAAAGAAAAATTTTGGGGAAATATGTTTCAGTCTATCACCCTTGATATAACCTTGTTTCAGTTGCGTAATACATGATGTATTATCCTCTTATAGGACTGTTAGACTCATTTTGCCTGAAGATAAGTCACAACTAGTTTATATGTGATATATCACTCATCTCATTGACACACATTCTCAACTTGCCTCATGCATTGCTAGAATTTTCACATGGTAGTAGATATCTTGTTCATGCTTGGATACATTTGAGTAGAATAGCCCTATGTCTATAGTGCCTTTAAGATAACAAATAATGTGCTTTACTCCATTCTAATGTCTATGTGTTGGTGAATAACTATATCTTGCTAAAAAGTTAATAGTAAATGATATATCAGGACGTGTGTGAT
This sequence comes from Acacia concinna, assembly GCA_037177275.1. Classification (NCBI taxonomy): domain Eukaryota; kingdom Viridiplantae; phylum Streptophyta; class Magnoliopsida; order Fabales; family Fabaceae; genus Acacia; species Acacia concinna. The sequence continues at coordinate 13,550 of JBAGKO010190471.1, forward strand.
TAGTAAGATACATTGTGCTCCAATAGCACTAAGATATAGTATTTCTGGACTAAGTAGTTATTCATCACATTCTTCACTAATAACTCGAGGTCTAAACAAGTCTTTATCAGCCTATAAAGACCTTCGACCATTGGGGTACATAATGGATCGATGTGACTTATCTATATAAAAGCACTCTAGGACCTTCTCTGTATAAGCTTCTTGATATACAAAGATCCTAGTTTTGAGGTATTCAATTTGTAATCTGAGGCAAAATTATTTTCTTCCTGAGTCCTTTATTTCAAATTCTTTCTTTAAATAATTAATTGTCTTTTGAAACTCTTTAAGAGTTCCAATAATGTTGATATCATCAATATATACAATAATTATAACAGACGCACTTCCAAATCTTTTCATAAAAATGCATGGGCAAATTATATCGTTTTGGTATTCTTCTTTCAATAGATATTCATTGAGATGACTGTATCATATGCACCCGAATTGCTTCAAGCCATATACGGACTTATCTAACTTAATTGAATACCGTTCTCAAGAATTTGAATTGGATACTTCTAGCATCTTGAGTCATTCTGGGACTTTTATATAAATATTATTGTCAAGTGAGCCACATAAATATGCAGGCACAACATCCATTAGAAGCACATTAAGCTCTTCTTTTACTGTAGGCTATTTAAATAACGAAAAGTAGTCGCATCCACTAGTGGTGAATACGTTTCTTCAAAATCAACACATTGGCCTTTGTGTAAAGCCTTGGACTACAAGATGTGCCTTATATATTGTAATTTCATCCTTTTCATTTGTCTTTCGTACAAAAACCAATTTGTATCTAACTAGTTTTACATCTTCAGATGTTAGGACTATAGGTTCAAAAACTTTTTGTTTGGCCAATGATTTTATTTTTACATTAATGACATCTTTCCATAGGAGTCAACCCTTCCTTTGTTGGCACTTGTTGATAGATTTTAGCTCATGATCCTTGATATCATTCATTACATAATATGCTATATTACAAGCAAAGATGTTATTATCGTTGACTTCATTTCATTCCATCAGATCCTATTCATAACATAATTTATTGAAATCTCATTATTTTCAAACAATTTAAGTACTTGATTTTCTTCTTGGACTATAACATTCTCTTATGGAGATAACACCTCTTCAGGAGTTGTTATTTTTTGATTATTCTGGAATTGATCATCTATATTCTTAGCTCATTTTCTCTTTCGAGGATTGTTATCTTTAAAACTGATGGGACTGTCACGCTTCAGGCGTGCTTTAGATTCATTCATAACTGGTTGTCTTTCATAAGGTACTAAAAACTAGACCGGCAAAAGAACGAGTCACAGTATAGGTTTAGGGTTCAAAGGGTTCAACCGGGTCAGATTGGGGGTTGAACCGGCCATATTAAAAGATTATAATTTATTTGACAATGATAACATAGCAAGATTAACTCATATATTGTGTACAAAATAACCAAAGATAATTAAGTACCATCAAATTAAAGCAAAGTTATTAAAATATAAAGGTACAACATATCAAAGTTCAAAAATATAATTATCA
>JBAGKO010190480.1:0-15108 GCA_037177275.1 Acacia concinna
ATATTACTCAAGTATACTTTACTTAAGTAATTTCCCTTTAGTTTTTCATTTTCAAAACATCTTTGCACATAATTAACCTAAGTTTGGTAATCATCAAAATATAGGATCTAACAAAGTTAAGGTTTGTTTTCATTAATATCCTCATGCTACATAAGGTGGGCCCAAATGGTTTCATAGGTTCTGAGTCATAGTAGTCTCAATTTGCATTCAAAACATATTGAAAAAAAGCCAAAACCAAATTTAGCTTATTGCTAAACGAAAGAAAAATTTATTTGACATTGTTTTTGGAATTTTTCTGCAATATAAACATTCAGTGAAAGCATTCACATTCCTTTACTATCCATAATTTTATATGAAAAATAAAATGTATTTTCTTGATTTTTGTTGTTGCATATGATATTCTTGATAATAGCATCTTGTATTATTGTCAACGTTTGTGGGTAGAATTACACATTTTCTCACCTTGCCTTTGTACAACAATTTTGCCTTGGGTTGTCTTCTAACTAATTATGCATCTTATATCATAAAGAATATGGTTTATTAATAGTTGTTGGTCTCAACGAATTTCACATTTCATCTAATGATTTGTGTCATGAGATATTGTTTATTTACGTCCACATAATTATTTGCTCGTTGAGGTGCTTAAAAACATGTGCTATATGAATAATAAGATTTTTAGAAGACACCTAAGACATTTCTATCCCTTGTGAACAAAGCTTGTATGTTGTGACCAGGTAATTTCTTAATTTTTTACAATCATTGAAAGGCCCATTTACTTGGTAAATTATTAGGCGTTGATGAATTGCATATCTAGGAAAAAAGAAAAAAAGAAAAAAAGAAAAAAAAGATATAAGGCCATTATGGAGCTGTTACAAGACAATTAAATTTTGAATACTAATAAAATAAATTACCAATTGCTTTTTTTTGGGCCATTTATCTTTCCCTGATTTTGATGCTTGAAGTTGGGAAAATGCCTCTTGATATGTTGCCATTTACTTGGTTCGATCAGATAGACGTTTAGGGAGCCCTCGGTGATTTGTTTCAAGCACAGTTGAAAGCACTCTTGCCATATCCACTTCTAAATGTCACTCATCCTTAGAAGATCCGTTTCAGCGCTTTGGTCCCCAACTTTCTTTGACCTGGAATGGGAAATGCTGTCCAATTTTCTTTGACCTGGAAATGGGAAATATTGTATTCTTTTTGCATTTAATCATCTACAGGTATATTTGTGTTGGCCTAGCCCTAGGAGTTCTATAGAAAACTACAATATAAATGTAATAATCAATTTCTTCATCTTTCTCCCAAAGGTAGTTCACCCAAATCCAGTTCTTATTGAGAACATCTGGAGTGATTTTTTGGTTGTTGTATCATAATAGTTGTGAACCCTGTTAAGCTCTTGTATTGATGAGATGTCAAATATTTAGTTTTCTTAAATCGTTCAAGAAACTAGAGGTAACACTTTTTGTTAGATACTATGTTTTGATGATTATTAAACTTAGTATGATTTGAAAAAGTGTTTTAATTATGAAAAACTAAAGGGAAATTACTTAAGTAGGTGTACTTGAGTAATATCCACTTAGTATGATAGAAAGAAAATGATTTGAAACTTTGACAAAAACTTTGCTAGTTTTCCAACCTCGAGGATGAGAAGGATCCTTGAGGGTGGCCAGCCTTACCATAACGTCAAGGTTGTGAGAAAACCTTGCAAGTAGGATAAAAGGTATCTTAGCTTTGAGGGTGATGGATTACCTCGAGGACATAGACCTTGGGCCTCAACAGCCAAGTTAGGCACCAACTTTGCAGTGAGTGTAAGGCTAGACCAAAACCTTGCTGGATGGCTGCAAGGAGACACAACCTCGAGGGTGATGGGTAACCTCGAGGAAAGTAGTCCTTGGTCCTAATAGCCAGGTTTATAAGGAACCTTGCTTTGGGTACAAGGGTGAACCAGAACCTTATCCTTTAGCCAAAGCTAACCCTTTCCTCAAGGGAGAGTGCCAGCCTCGAGGACATAGATCCTTGTAAGGATATGAGAGCAACGTTGCTGGTGATACAAGGCTACTTTTGCAACTTCCTTTTAGAGTACTCTCTGGATGTTGAAGTCACGACCTGATTAGTTTGTAGCCACGACATGAGCTTCATTATCTTCCATGTGCTCTCGGGTTGTTTAAGTCGCGACCTTCCTATTATGAAGTTGCAACCTGAATCTCATCAGTTTGTATGAGGTCTCTAGTTGACTTAGTCATGACATGAGTCTTCTGAAGTCGCAACCTGAATTTCACAACCTTGCTAGTAGTGCAAGGCTAGAGTGAAACCTAGCTGTGTGTTTCATAACATGGCAAGGTCACGTAACCTCGAGGGAGGACCCTGACCTCGAGGGAGTATTTGTGTCAGGCAACCTTGCAAGGCTACTCAAAACCTGACAGTGTATATTTCAACCTTGCAAGGCTGAGCAACCTTGAGGGTACCTTCTGACCTCGAAAGTACTAAGCTTTTTCTACAAGCTCTGAGTTATCTTTATTTTTCAAAACTCGAAACCTGAAGGGTTAATTCCTAACCTTAAGGGAACAAGCAAAACAATTCTTAAGCTTTTAAAAGACTAACCTTGAGTTCATTTTGTATCCTCAAGGTAATTACTATATGTTACTTGTATCCTCAAAGTTAAGACTCAACCTCAAGGTAATCATAACTTGTGAAAATCTCAAGGAAACTTTCTTCAAATCTTTCAAATGTTATTTTGTGACTAAAACCTCGGGTCTATTGATTCCTAAAGGATTACCTTGAGGATGACTTCAAACCTCAAGGGAATTTGAAATGTTAAGTTTCTAGAAAAATAGAGCATCGTCGAGTAAACATTTTAATCATTCAAGATTCCATTATATTGATACCCACTTGATTCTAACCTTTGCAAATGGTCTATATTATGTCTAAGAACATGTTATGAGTCATTTAGAGAAGTTTCAAATACAAATCAACTGGTGAAGATATTGTGTCAGACGCATTTAATGCTATTTACCAAGTATGGCTAAAGTCTTCACCTACCTTCCTTCAACTACCTCAACGGATATATTTATGACCTAGAAGGAATGTTCTTTGTGCTTCAACAGAAACTACCTAGAGGAATAATGGGATGTCAACGACTATAAACCGAAGTCCAATGGATAGATCAATGGACACAAATTCCTCGGACTATAAATACGAGACCATTAATGACAAGCAATAAAGGAATGAACTACCTACTTGTGTCATAAATTCTTTGAATGTGTTGCTTTTACTTTGTCATTAATTATATTCTGTAATTCAGTGTTATTATTCAACTCTTTTGAGAGAGTAGTTATTATCTTCAACAAACATTTGTGAGATACTAAAAGTTGTGATACCTCTAGTAGGGGACTTGGATTGTATCTTGTAAGGGGGAGTGATCCTTAAAAAGTCAATCGAGTCTATACTGAGGAGCCAAGAGCCCATTGAAATCTTGGGGAGTAGTGGAACTTAATAGTATTTGAGAACTGGATGTAGGTCATGAGTTTTACCGAACCAATATAAGCTTGTGAGTGCTTTTAAGTTTCAAGAGAATTTTTTTACACCCAATTCACCCCCCTCTTGGGTGATTCGCTTGCTCTTACACTTTTCTGTTTCTCTAATCTTTGCAAAATTATAGTTTCTTGCCCACTTTTTTGGGAAAATGGCACTCAATTCCTAAGATTAGCACCAACATCAAATAGTGAAACCTTCAAAATGAATGTTACCCTTCACTTTTAATTAAATAAATGAGTCATGAAAAAATTGAAGGAACCCAAAACATGAGATTCACCCCTAGAAAAACAATTGTAGACAAACCTGAATGCCATCAATTGCACCAACAAGCAGTAATTGAGTAATGCACTTTCCCCTAACAGTAATAAGTAAAGGACTCTTCATCCTTGGTATTAGGTTCTACGGAATTAACAAACTAAAATGGCATTTATTCAAATTAAAAAACAAAAAGAAAGGAGATATGAATAGACATTAGTTAAAAAAATAGTTTGCTTGCTTAGCATAGTCGCATGTTCTACTGCCCACTTCTCCTTTCAATTTCTCAGTGTCACTTTTTGTTTGTTCGGCATTTGCTCAAAGTTTTTCCTAAAGCTTTCATTGATAACAATACAAAATCCATTCTCCCCGTGCTAGCACGGAAGTACCTGCTCATTATTGCAATATGATCAATTAGGTCTGCTCAAATCAATTGAGGAAAAGAAAGCTAATCCTTTTGGTTGAAAATGAAATCCATTATTATTTTTCTTTTCGATTGAGAGTTGAAAATTAAATCTTATTGGCAATAATGAGCCTTGTTGGAACAATGAACGGAAGAGCTATTTCTCTCGGCTACTCCGTCAACAGGTTTATGGAGCAAAGCGACAGGGAACTTCTGAGCATGGTTGCTGATGGGAAAAGCCGATAGATTTTCTATGAATAATTTCATTTTAGGAAATATGGATTTTATAAGTTTGACTTAGAAGACTAAAATGCCCCAATTCAGAGCATATTTGGTGCAAGCATTTCAGAGCGGCGTTAACTTTAAAAAATAAGAACCTTAGTCACATTAGGTGTTTGGATGCAGCTGATTCCATAAGTAACTTATGTTCAAAAAGTGTCTAACTCCATAAGCTACCCCATGTGACTTTTGTTAGCGTTTGTGTTAGCGAGCCCTTACTTTTTAGGCCTATATGACTGTGACTTATCAGAAGTGACTTATGTTTATAAGTGGTTTATGATAAGTAACTTATAAAAATAAGTAATTTATGATAAGTAAATTATGTTTGGATGAGGGTAGCAGAAGTGACTTATTTTCATAAGTTACTTGTGTTTGAATGAGATAAGTAGAAAAGTGACTTATAATGAATTTTTTTTAAAAGTGACCTATGATGATTTTTTTAGTGACTTATGATGAATTTTTTTTACGTTAAAATGTTGTAATGTATGTAAAATAATAACAATGATTTAATAATATAGAGCAAGAATTTTCTTTTCACATGTTCCTATTAATTTTGGGGGGAAAATAACAGTACAATACTCAAATTAATTGTTTATTTGTAATTAGATAACTTACATATCCCTAATAAGATTATCTCTGATTTATCTCTCAAATATCATGATCAATACTTGATTTAGATATTTTATATATAGTAATTTATATATCATAAAATGATTTGATTGAATAAAAAATCTAAAATAGGCAATTCTTATAGCCTCATGATCTTCTTCCTCTAGCCGCGTGTATCGCATGATTCTCTCATAATTGCAATTCAGGCAATTCTGACGATAATCATGCGATACAATGTCGATTCATGAGAAATCTGATACAGCAAACCGATTCGCATCTGTCAAGGATGTTTTTGACTCGATTCGTATGAATCGAATCACAATTCATGTGATTAGAATAATGCTACACTACACCACAAAAACATCGTAGCTGCCACCACCCACACCAGAGAAGACACCCACCTCTTTTCTTGCCACTGTCAAGTACCAAGAAGACTTATCCACACTACTTTTCAATAATGCTTGGTAGAAGAGAAACATCGAAACTCTCAGCAATTGTTGCAATAGGACGACCGTGGTGAACGACCTTTGCTTCTGACAATGAGGTTCATTGACAGTGTGTGAGAGATCTGTGGCTTGCTTTGGTCATTTGGTGAAAATGAGAGTGGAACAAGGCTCATCGACAATAATGCTTTCTTGTGTGTGTGCTTCTCTCTCTTTTGCCAATGGTTATAAGCCAATGCCAACACTCAGAAAAGTCGGGCAGCTTATTGTTTTCAAACACTTTTGAACATAAGCAACTTATGTGAACCGCTCTTTCTAAACACTTCATTTGATAAAGCTCCTTATTTTCATCTGCTAACACCTAAAATTGCTGCAAAACACTTCCTCTAGACAGGTTCTTTATCTCCATCTTCTTCCTCCTCACCTCTCTCTCTCTCTCTATAATCTTCTACACCCACTCTTCTTTACCTTCTTGTGAAAGACAAAGATGTTGAAGAAGGAGGAGATTAAGAAAGCCAACTTCCAATAGTAATTAAAGGACCAATGAAAATGGTGATTGAGGTGAAAAAGGCATATATAAAGAAAAGATTATGGTGAAGACTGGACTTGACAGCGATAGTGCCAAAATCAATGACAGTGGTGGCTATGGCGGTAAGCTAAAGACCGTCTCCCTATTTGATTTCCTTCTCTCCTATATTCCTTTTCTTTTTTTATATCCCACCATTTCTCCTTGTAATTACTTGGTTGTGCTATTCTGAGTATTTTAGATCTCTTAGCATCATTTTTTTGATTCTACCGTTTCTCCTTCTAGATGTGTTGTTTTGGGTTCATTGGGTGTTTGAGGTTAAAATTTAGTGGAAGATGGTTCAATATTAAGTTAGATAACCATGAACTCTAATCTTGTACACAAATGTTGTTATGGAAATGACTAAATTAGGGGTGGTCTTGACTAAATCATTAGCAAGTTTAACTAAAAGAGTAATGGGTTTGACAAAATAAGTAATGAGCTTGACAAAATTAAAAAGAATTGACCAAAATAAAAAATAAAAAGTTTGACTAAGAGTTTTAGAATGTGATAAATTGAGTAATGGTTTTTGAAGATAAATAATCATGTCAACAAATTGAGTAATGTGTTTGACAAAATGAGGAAACACTTGGCTAAGAGTAGCATCTTTCTTTGTTGTCATGCAGTTTCTGGTTTTATGTAAATGCCCTTAATGTGCATGTCAATGGCATTACTGAAAAGACTATTTTCTACTAAACAAGACATTAAATCTAATCACCATATATTAAACCATTCACTTAGATTCTTTTAATAGTTAATCATGATATAAAAGTTTCAAACCACATTTTCAAAATACTATCATGATTAAAAGAATTAAGTCTACCTATAAGACTAATCATGATAGAAAAGAGTAAAAACTAAATTAAAAAGGTCTATTGTAGTTATAAAAAGGATTTGTCTATCACTTTCAAAAACCTTTTGATTAATCCAAAAGATCAACACATCGAGGTATAGGGCACATAATCCCCCCCACAAACCCACTACAGTAGCCCATACATAAGACTAAGGGCACAATCAGAATAACGGGTAGAAACCCAGCCCACTAGTCCACATACATAACACTAAAACCCCCTCACAAAGGGTCTAAATAGAATAGTTTCTAACACATAAAATATTGTGGTTCCACCAAAATATCAAAGTATGCATAAATAAGGCCTCAAGCCTGACAAGAAGTTTACAGTTACCAATACATTTATCCAAAATAATATCAATGCATATTAAATTATGGTGATCCTATTATGACAATATATAAACAATACAATCCCAAAAATCAAGAGGCATACAAGGCTACTGTCGCCTATGCCTCCGCCTGCTTCCCTTGACCTTTATTCAAATGAGAGGTCTCGCCTAAAAAAATATCAATGACAATGAGGTGAGACACAAAGTCCCAGTAACCAAAATCAATTTACAAAATATGCAAGAAAGGATTGCAAGTCAGAGAAACATGTTTATCATTAATCATAACAATATTCTCAATAGTAAAACAGTACATAATACATTCAATAATTAAAATCATCCCCACTCATCTATCATGCTCCTCCTTATATCTTCAAGACGTGGTACAACCTATCAGTGTTAGTATACCCTGCCAAAGGTTAATTAGTCACTTCAAGGAAATTGTCTCCTCCCATGTCACCACCAATATACTGTAACAGGGAGGTGTCCACCCAAAACACTCAACTTAAATCTGGGCCAGGAATGAGAGAGCCGATGGGCACACAATTTCACCATATCTCTTCTACACAACCCCACAAATCTTATAACAGAACACAATATATTCAAATATAATATTCAGAAGGATTTCACAACAACAATGTTCCATATACATCATAATCATCACAATATTACTAATATCAATTATATCACAAATCATACATATAGTTAGAAAATACACTGCTTCACTGAAGAGTTAATATTCAAATGTATACTTAATTTTCCAAAACACATATAAGTATTACTAAAAAGATTAAATGTTAGAAAACACCTTACAGTCCATAACAAGCATATAAAATAAATTAATTCTAGTTATCTCATCTCCAAGCTTAATCTTACTACCTTTGACAAATAAAGGTAGCAACCATAATACGGTCATAAATCAATCTACACAATAATGTAGATAAAAATTTAATATATAAATTAAAACATTTAACACAATTATATAATTGTAAAGCTTTGAATTAATTATCCAAAAATTACAATTTCGAATTCTAATCTCACTTATTTGTTTTAAGCTTAATCTAATACTTCATTCAACTTACTTAACTCATTTGAATCATAAGATAACACCAATTATATAAAATTGTATAACATCCCCAATTTAAAATTTAGATTTTCAACATTAAATTGTTATTTCATAAACTTCAAATTTTTCTAACAATCTAAATCGATTAAAGCTTTAATAATATCTCTAATAGATAAATCGTTTAACACCATTTTAATAGGCCAAGAAGTCCAAAATATCAATTTTTGGGTCTATTTTTAAAAATTAATTATAAAATCATAAAACAATCAAATTACAAATCCAAATCGATTAAAACTATTGCTAACATCCCTCTACATTCCTATTATCTTATATTATTAAAACTCAAAACTTTCCAAAACTCTAACTCTAAAATTTTCTCTAATTAGAACAAAATTACTATCATTAGACAGATAAAAATATATAGAACAACTTTTATAAAGGAAGTTTATTGAAAAGAAAAGACTTTAGTTGCCTAAATAATCTTAAATATTGAATCTAGAGCTGCAATGTCGGAGAACGTTGTGTTGCGCCGCTTCTACACTTCACTTGGTCGTGAAGTGAATGAAGGTAGGGTATATAATACCCCCTCATGTGGCAGGCCCATTTATGAATTAAAAGGCCCATGTGCCCTCTAATTCTTTTTTAAAATTTTATTTTTATATCAACATTTCTTTTCTTCTTCTTTTTTTAACACTTTTATTTATTTATTTATCCATTCATTCTTCCAATTTTTTGTTTGCTTAAATACTAGTTATATATATATTAACAATGAAAATAACAACAACAATAACATTATTATTTCTACATTTTTCTTCCACTAATTTCTTTTACTATCATAAACCATATCTTTAATCAAACACTTTTATTTCAACAAGTACATGATAAATTTATTTATCATAATTAACTCTTCCTTAATTATTTTTAATTCCTAAAAATAAAAATTAGGATGTTATAATTACTAGTTTTGTTAATGGTGTAATAGTATGAGAAGTAATGTATATAAACCAAATGAGTAAAGGGAATGACTAAAACAGTAGAGGGAATTCCAAAAATAGTACGAGATTCGCAAAATTAGTATTGCTCTTGCCAATACCAATACCACTTAGGCATCCTGAGAACAAATTTAACAAATGAGTAGAGAGAATGACTAAAATAGTAGCAGGATTCATAGACTCAGTATCACGCCTTAAGGTGAGTCAAGCTCTCATTTAAAATTGCAAATGTACATTAGAACTGGTAATTTCAAATGTGGTCATAACAAATGAGTAATTACTTTGTACTTTTGTTCACAGATTTTGCTAATGGATTCAATAAATAAAAACTGGTGATGACAAAGTACGTAATAGGATCCACTGAAATAATAATGGGTTTAACTATACTCATTATGGTTTTGACAAAATGAAAAAAAATAAGGAGTAACTTCAGCAAATTGATTGATTATAACTGTTTGTGCTAACTAAATCAGTGATGAGATTCTGAAATAATAACGAGTTTGACTATACTCATTATGGCTTTGACCAAATGAAAAAACAATGAGTAAATTAAATAAATTAAGCGGTCATATAAGCCATTGAACCCAAGCATCATTATAATATATTTAACTATACTTGATATGAGTTTTGGCATTATGGCATTATGAAATTTATTTACAAACATTTCTACTCTCACCATAATTTTTGGTTCAATGATAATAATAAAAAAAAATTGGTTCAATACGGTTCCACGTAGACCATGTATATATAAGCCATTGAACCTAAGCATTATGTTCCTCTTCATTTATATTGACATAATTACTAACACTAGTAATGACATTAACATTATTACTATATACATATCAAAATGTTTCGCCATTAACAAAAGTAGAAATAGCATTTACAAGTGTATTAAGGGAATTTACTAAAAACCATAAACTTCCTTACAACAAATACTTTACCTATAGTTAAATGATAAGTGAACATTAAGATTCCAACTGCCCTTAATGTTTGCTTGTCATCTTCACCGAAAACATAATCTTTGTTACTAAACATTACTTAAATAAAGGACATGGTATATGCCATAACTCTTATGGCCAAAATTATAGGAAGGGATCCAAGTCATTTGTATATAAACTAAAAGATAACCTCCCAAAATATTTACGCCCACGCATGGACACCTAATATTAACTTGGGTTTGGATTTTTGCAGTTTCTTCTTGCGTGCTATGCTTGATGACATGTGGTACAATGGTATATTTTTTTGTTTTGAAATTGTTACTTTCAACTCAACATGAAAGGCTTAGGAGAGATCTTCCGCTGCATTCATTTGTTAAACATTCAACACTCTTTTCATAGCACATAGGCTCATCAATAAAACACATTTACTCTTTAAGTCCCTACATTTATAATGACAAATTTTGTAAGCATATTATCAATAATAGTATCGGAAATAATGACTTCATACCATAAAAATAAAGTCACATACCTTTCTGTGACATCTGTTTCCACTCCTATATTAGCAATACATTCACATGATGCATATACATTGGTACTACTGTCATTATAATTAAACAGATTTTCCACTTCAAAATCATCAATGAGATCTACTAGTATCTTGTCATCAAGGGTCAAAGTGTATTTAATGTTATAATCGACTACCACCTATATCAAATCATTCTCTTAATATTACCCTCAACCATGTTTGGTACGTGACATTGAATTTTGATGTATTGAAATAAGGATTGAGATTGTGATTAGGATTAGGATTGAGATTGGGAATGAGACTTTAAAATTACGTTTGGTATAAAGTAATATTTATCAGGAATACTTGTATAATTTTATTTTGTAATTGGACATAAATTATCAAATGACTATAATACCCTTTATTATTTCAAAAAAGGATAAAAACCCTACAACTCCATCTTCATTAACGCGTCGTCATCATCTCGCGTCTATACAACCATCTCCAGTCAAATAAATTAGAAAAGTGTGTTATTCCTATAAAAACAAAAGAAACGTGTGTTGCCTTGTAATATAGTAAATAGGGACCAGATGGGGCTTGGGTGATCATGCTCTTGACCATGTAGTTGACGTTAAGAGGCATGAAATAATAAGAGCTATGAGAAATTAGGGTAGCGAAGTGAACATTTGACAATATAGACGGATGAAAAAAATGTGCTATTGTAAGCTGTTAAAGCAATAGTGCAAAAGGAGGCATGGTGTTCACTTGAATGCAAGACACCATATCGATAGTCTCAAAATATTTTCAAACTAAAAAAAGGGGTGATTTGGCATTTAATTAAGTGAGATAGCCAGACTCCAGATTAAAGAATATGTTAACGGTGGTGTTGGAAGGTAGCAAAGCGATACTGATTTTGGTTAAAATTGATAACGGTATTTTTTTCCAAAAAATATTATAAACAGGGACATTTTTGTCTCTTAAATTTGCAATCCCTAGATTGAAAACGCAATACCAAAGGGATGTGGCTTTGCAGCAATCCCACTTTCGTGGTACTCCTAAGCCCTAACCTAGTCCCAATCCCTCGTACCAAACAATACAAATGGCTCAATCACTATCTCAATCCTAATCCATACCCCTCAATGCCTCGTATTAAAGAGGGCCTCAATTCATCAACTGTCATGCCCTCCTTTATGGATTTGACCCTCACACTCCCACTATGATATCTGACTTCACCTTCAATAGAGGTTACAAACTTCCCTCCAACATGAAAAAAATAAATTAGTGATTTCGAAGGAGGTGTTGCTCTAATATTCAATGTTATCATGCATGATAACTTGCAAAAAAAAATCAGTATTTAATAACAATGTTAATCATACAACAATAATATTTCATTATTACAAAAAAAACTCTAAAACACATCCACTTGAAATATTGACGACTTTCTTAAAGGATTGATTATTCCAGTATCACAATTAACAACAAATTTCAACATTTCCTAATAGTATCATCACCAACTCATTTATTTCATCATATGTCTATTACATCCGGATCATTTTTCCTTCCAACCAAACCATCTTCCCCAATTACTCATATGGTAAAGTATCACAAACCAATAAGCTATTTATAATAAACCCTCTCACAACTAACACCCACAAATATATTCATAACTAACATTGTACCGTGCCGTACTTATAAAGTCTGAAACTTTAATCTCACCCGCCTAAAAACCCACTAACCTACAACCAACACCCATATTAAATAGCCATGATGACTATCCCCTATTTATTGTTCAACCCCCTCATTCACAATATCTCCATAAATATTCTTCATCACCCTACAATGAAAGTCATCTCACATGCAACCCCTTCTTTCTTTTGTAGCTATACCTTCAAACTCATGTGAAAAACACACAAAAGCCACCGAAATAAAGAATATGAAGAAGATGACCATTGGCATATTATTAAAGCTATGCATAATGCTGTTAAAATTACTTACACTTTTCTCACAATCTTTCTCTTTATGGTTCAAAAACTCTCTCCTTTGTCACCATGTCGTTCGAAGCTTCTCTCTGTTAGCAAAGTAAGTTTTTTTATAAAACACAACCTCACCCATCTTTAATATGAAATGGGCATTTTGGTCTTTTGATCAGAATTTAGAAAACCCAAATTCCCCCTTTATCACCAATTTGTCATTTCACGTGTTAGCATATCTTTATGGGTTTTACAAACTCATATGGTATTTAATTATAATTTTTTCTTGATTGAAACATGAGATATATTTTTTGGGGGGATATTTCTCGTCTGGATTGCCATACAAAATAAAACTAAAGGCCAGTTGAACGCAAAAAAAAAAAAAACAAAGCCCAAAAGAACAAAACCCGAACAAAATAGTACCCTCACTTTACCCCACCCGAAAATAAAAACAGCAAGCAACAAACATATACCCTCACAGGAATCTCTCCACCTCCTCTGTAATCCATTTTCTATTTGATTAGATTTAGGTAGTTAAATGGGAAAATCCTATATAAATTTAGCTCAAATGTCAAAATTTAAATTCAGGCCTCTATGTTCAACAAATTCTTAATCAAAACTATATGCCTGAAAAAGGATTTCTTAATATCATTAAAAGATGATCATGCCAATATATAATTAAAACAAGAAAATTATAAGATATATATACATACATACATATATATATATATTAAAAGTTATTTTAAAAAACGATGATATCTATCTATATACAAAATTATTTAAATACATATATCTTAATTACCATATACTCCCTACTGTCTTAATTATAGGTCCTAATTGATTTTTTTGGAGAATTTTAAGAAAGCTAATTATATTACTTTAAAGCATTAAAATTTATTATTTTTCTTCATATTATTTTGTTTGACTTATAAAATAATATATAATATAATAAAACATAACATATGATATGATTAAGTTACTTATTATTTACCTCCTTAACTTCTCTTAAAAAAGTTAACTGAATCTTATAATTAGGACCAAAGAGAGTAACAAATAAATTTATGGATTCTCTCACTAGCCATCAAAATGCAGCAATACAAAAATATAACATATAAATGAGTATAAGAATACAATGGGTGGATTCATTTGGGCACTCCTATTGTCCACCCAAAATAATTCTCTGAAAAAAAAAACAATGAAACCGTTTAAAGGCACTTGCAGTCAAACTCTTCCATTAGACTTTGATGAACTAAATTTTTTTTAAGAAAATATGTATATAAAAGGAAAAAAGAATGCATAATGAAAATTGAAACCAGACATGTAGGGACCCGTTTGGGTAGTGACTTCAGATAAAAAGTGACTGTAGAAAAATAGTGATTAATCAAAAGTGACTTGTGTTTGGATAGAAAGTAACATCAATGACTTTGATTTTGATGGAACTTTTTGAGAAGAAGTTTTTTTATGAAAAGCTCCATCATATCTAAACAAATACCCAAACATATACTATAATATCCTAAATTTTGAGCTTAAAGTTAGTTGTAGTCCAACCTTATTTAGTTAGGAGTTAAATAAATTAAGACATCAAAAAAAAAATTGCCTGAATATTGTGCCCATTATTATTTTATTATTACTATTATTTAAAATATATATATAATTTATAAATTCATAAATAATAGTGAAGGCTAAAGTCCACTTGCTGTTCAGCAAACCCCTTCACTTTTTAATCTAGTCAAATTTGCATACAAAATTTTATTAGATAAATTAGAGTTGGTAATTCATATTTGGCGTTGACAAATTCAACTTATTTGTAGTGGTGCTAAAATAGACGGTAAATGGGTTAATAATAACAGAAGTAGAATAAGCCATTAACCTTAGTCCCACAGCCATAGTTTATCATACACAAATTTTGAAAATGACCACATTATTTCATATGCGTTAATTTACTTAAATATATAATAGATAACATTTAAAATTAAACAATATATATATTATTTTTTCTTTATTATTATTATTGTTATTATTACTATTATTATTATTATATATTTAAAAAACAAACCCTAGGCCCACCCCTATATAAGTCCATTTACTGTTCAAAACATCCCTCCTAAAAAACCTAGACCCTAAGGCGCCGTAGCTTCAGGTTGTGCGCTGTTCCTCTCCTCTGCCGGTAAGTCTCCACTCCACCAATGTTTTTATCAACTCAAATTCATCAATCTTTTGAACTTTTTCTATTTGTCTTGTCACATCATACCCATCCCATCTTCTAGCTTTTACTGTCTTATGCGTATGACAATTGTGCTTCTTCTTCTATTATTATTTTACTCCTCCCTTCCCGAAATCTTCTCTCTCTGCTGGTGTGTGTGTATATTTTGG
>JBAGKO010190599.1:0-15092 GCA_037177275.1 Acacia concinna
TTAGAGATGAGAATGCAAGTTGAATGTTCTTAGAATAATATATTGGGAGTTAAATAGGCCAATTATGGTAGAAAAATCTTTAACATATATTAAGATTTTTATTTTATAATTTTAGGCTTATTTTGAGGAAAAGTACTTAGGAATTGATTTTTTATCTGAGAAATTTTAAGGAACTACTTGAGGAATTAAGGAAGCTAATGGACAATTATGATCAATAAATAATTTTGAGGTTAAATATATGGATTTATTTTAATTAAGTTAGAAAATAGAGCAAGGACTAAGTTAGAAATTAGGAAACATTAGAATTGCCAAATGGATATTTCAGCCCACACATTTTCTACACCCTATTAGACACCTTCCACCACGCATTACACACATTCAGCCGCTGGAAAAGATGCAGTGAAATGGAGAGAAAAGAGAGGGAAGTCGTGAGGAAGAGAAGCAAAACGAAGAGGAAGAAAGGGAAGGAAGAGTACATGCAAACCAATCAATAGGTTAACATAAGACCCCTAAACACTCTCCCATCTTCATTTCTATCAAATGGTGGCTAGATTGTAGGATACAAGAATCTGAAAATTGAAGTTTAGTGGGAGAAATCTGATGAACAACTGAAATAACTGAAGCTAGGTGATGAGGACTTTTTATTGTTAGCCCTGGGGTCTACAATAAAAAATTGACCAAGGATTGCATATAGGCAAACTTAGGATCGTTCTCACTTCTCGATGAGCCTTTTATTGATTCCTAAGTAATCCAAATGTCATGCAAATGCAATGAAAATAAGAGAAAATTGGTTTTGGGGTTTTCAAAATAATAATTAAAAAAGAAGAATGCAATTTAATTAAAATCCTAAAGCTACTATTTTTGGTATTTTTGAAATAATAATAGAATGGAATGTGAATTAAATGAATCTTGAGAAATTAGTTTAATGGCTTTCATAGTTCACTAATGATATGGGAGTTAAAAATTATCAAGTCTTAATTAAAAACCCCAAGTAATCATATTGGGTTTAACACTGGTAATCAATAGCTACTCTTACAATCACATTTATGTCCATTGCTTAGGAATATTATTAAAGAACCACTTGATGTGTGAAATAGATTAAAGGGAAAATCCTATATAAAGACGGTTGAAATGCACAAATTCTCATTTGGGTTGCTAAATTTAAGAAATTATGAATTAGGTTATATGACACAAGTATGGATTTAGAAATTCAGCCAAATTACTTCAAATTACCTTTTTATCCTTTAGTTATTAAAACACAAAATTGGATATATTATTTACGTACTACGTAAGAACCCTAGAAAATTCATCGGAGGCCACAACATAGTCAGAAAATCATCAAAAAAGTTTACAGTAAGTTTGTTATAAGATTAAATCTTCATTTCTTAATCCATTTATGTTAATATAGACATGTAATTATATAAATTTTCGTTTCAAATGCTATGAATTGATCAATCTTCTGTAGTTTCAAATATCAAAATGCAATTGAATTTGTTTTCAATTTTTCCCTTCAATATCTATGTGAGGCTACAAGAATTAAAAAATTGGTTACCTTACAATATCTATCCATCTTTCTTGTGAATAACTGGTTGCTAAGATGTGAGGTTTATCATTATATATTGAATTATCACGTTATCTACTTTGTATGAGACGTACAAGACGCATTGCCAGTATGAGTCAAAAGTCGAAGCATATTGGATTATATATAGAAAGGTGATCAATATTTCTCGCAAGGTTCAATAGTAATTGTTTATTTGCTAGTCAAAATTGCAGTACGAGTCAAAAGCCAAAGCAATAGTAAAGATGTAATGTAACATGTTTTGAAGCCTTCTCTATTTTCTTTGTAAACGGTGAGGGTATTATTGAAAAATAAATTAAATTGATATATCTTAAATTGGGTCATTGTCTTAATTTAGGATATGTTAAATTTAGCGACTCAAATTAGAATTTGTGTATTTCAACCGTCTTTATATGAGATTTTTCCTAGATTAAATTAATGCAATTGCTTCTTCTAATATGAATGTACAATCGCGACACTCAAATTAACCGAAATTAACTACACAAACTAGTAATCACATAGCAAGTATAATCTCAATGAATTAATAGGAAATAAATAATTAAAAATCATCCAATTGCAATGATCTAAATCCAATCACAAAATAAACAATCTTAGTTCAGCATTATAGAGTCCAAATAACTCACATCAAAACCTACTGAAACTACCTTTATTTACTTTTATCTAGGAATTACAATGACAATAGGAAATTCATAAAGAAACTAAGATTAAGAAAAACTCTCTACTGAAGCTCTAGAACTCAAGCAAAATCACCAATCCTCAAGAGTTGGGAGGTTAGCCAAGCATGAAGGTCTTTTCTGTCACCAAAGAGTGACAAAACGCAGCCATTATAGGTGAAGAGGTCAGTTGGAATGAAAGGACAAGACTATGGAAGGAGAGACGAGGAGAGAAGAAGTTGACAGAAGTGTGATGGTGATGATGAAACGACGATTTTGTTGATGGTGGTGGTGGTGGTCTCCTCCTCCTCTCTCCTCGTTTGCCTCCTTCCTCTATTCGCGGCACTGTGCTTATATCTTTATTTTTTTTCCTTCTTTTCCAAGAATCAGTCTAGGATCTTTGATATTTTTTTGACCTAGTTTCCTAATTTGAAAAGAAAGGTAACAAATATGTAATATCTTAATTTCTAAAAGTAAACCAATCAAGGTAAATCATGATATATAAGATATTTTTAATCTTTGTAAGCTTAATTGATTGCAACCACAATTAATCACAATCAGCCACAATAAATGCAATTAAATCCAAAATTTGTGATTAATTGTCTAAGTATGGTAAGAAAAATCTTGTAAAAATATGGTTTGATCACTGCAATAGTGCAGTTTTGATTTTTTATTTCTTTCTGGGTTTTTAAGATCCTGTAGGATAATAGTAAAGACCTAAGTGCTACATATATCAGTATAGTTGATTTTATGCTATTTTTGCTTGTCATTTGAACTACGTTCTATTACTTTGATTGATGTGAAATTAAAAGAGGGGTTTGACACAGTCCAGTCCGATTTTTTGTTTTATGCTTTTCACTCTTCACTTTAATGATATCAACATCATTAGTGGACTTTGGACTAATCAGTGGACTAGGTGTAGCTGATATATGTATATTTCTGTCTCTTCTTTTTCTTCTACACTTTGAATCGGGTAAGAGCAGCTACAGTTGCTTGTAGGGCTTTGACCTCCTTGATCAATTCCATCGTAATTGTTGTATATTTGATTGAGGATTTGGCTAGGTGTCTAGCAAGATCTAATTGTGATAATTTTGTTAGATTTGAACTTCTAGAATTGTTGCAACCACATTCATCTCTTGCATTCACATTCATTCATTCACTTTATACCTTGAAAACTACATAAACAAGTAGCTAGTTTAGTAAATTAAATAGAAACCACTGATATTTAATTTGATGTTTACATTTGATTATTTGCATAGACCATAGGCTCCTTGTAAATTCGGCCTAGGTTACTGTCATTGTATTGCATCTAACTTAGTTTTTATTTGGAAGGCCCATGACATGGTTCTTCAAAGACAGAATCACAAACTCCCAACCCCCCCCCCAAAAAAAAAAAACCAAAAAAGTCAGTACGCAACGATTTATTAGCTGCAGACAATATATGTAATTAATATCATTATTGCAGTTTCCTCAAATTAAAAACCACAATAAGCCTTCAAAAAAAGTTTCTGCCTTGGATCCGCTTGAGTGTAGCAGTAATTGACAAACTCAACGTGGTCATAGGGCTTAAATAGACGAGGGTGTTCTTCATCCATCAACTCTTCTGGTGCTTTAATCATATATTTCCTCCTTTTGGACTCGGAAACAGTCCTACTGAGTATCTTGCTTCATTTCCTTTAATCATCACCCTGTGAAATGCCGAATGTAATCTCCAATTTGTCCACGCCTACAACATATTTCTCAAGCTTTAGCATGTAAAACAAGACACATTTCTTCAAACAAAGGGGAAACCCTTTTCAATTAGGTTACTGTATATGGACTGTATCTTAATATTTGGATTTTGTCACAGTAAGCTTTATACAATGAACTTACATGGAAAGATTCGCCAATCATAACGAAGAAACTGTGAGGCGAGGATGGTTGGTATTTGATCCATTTTCCATCTTTGGTTTCTACTTCTAAACCCTCAATTTCATTCTAGTACAATATACTTACAATGTTCTTATCTGTGTGCGATAATACTCCCAGCTTGGCTTCTTCAGTATGAGGGGCACTGTATTTCATAACCCTTAGAAGGTAATTGGTTGAGTTCATGTGCTCATTTAAGTACTTCTCAACTCCCAAACTTTCCAGAACCATCTTCCTTACCATCTGATCCAACTCTGATACCTGCTCTGAGAAGTCCTGTATAGTTTTGCTGCAAAAATAACAACAAACACAAAGGGAATATGATAAAGTGAATTAACATAAGATTGGAAAAGCAAGGCCTAAGATGACAAAAACTGAACACATGACTGATAAAACTGTATAAATGACACTTCCATGGGTTTAACATCAAACTCTTCATAAAATCATTACAAGGCACTAATTTTGCTGGAAGAAATGTCTACATGTATGTAATCTAATTTCACGGAAAGAACTAATAAATTATGAGAAACATAACCAACTAGATGGGTTTCCTTAGGAACAAAAACAATCGAGTTTTATTAAAAAGAATAATAAACAGACAAGTCTAAAGTGCATGGTACCTGAAACTTAGGTTTCCTCCAGGCCACAAGGTATTTTCCAAAATCTCTACTTTCTCAAGGACATTTGCATCATCGATGCCCATGCTCTCATAGAGTGGGGTATGAGAGTATTGCCCAAGATAACCATGATAAGGCTTCTCAGACACATTTAGTAGTTTGGTTTGAAGAGGGAGATCAAAGAGCTCTTTGAGTACAACAAATAAGGATTTTATAATATCAAGAGGAACCTTATCGAACAAAGACTCAAAGCAACCATACTCTACAAGTGCTTTGTGGACTTGGGATCTAACTTCGTCCCACTTACGGTTTTTGCTTTCTAAGTCAAGGATGTTAAAGTCAATGACCGGAAGCTTGAGAATGGCTTCTAAGCCCATTTCTTTTCGTTGGCCTCTCTTCTTTGATGTTGTGCGTGTGTTCTGATGAGTAATAAGTCTTTATTGATCATGACATTTAAATAAAGAAGGTTGCGTGAGTAAGGAATAAGAGAGGACACATGGTAAGCCAAATGTGCTTGCTCTAATGGTAAATCAGTTAAACCACATAGTGGCTGACTGAATTCAACACTTTATTTAAAAGCACTAGACATGTACATCGGGTGGCCCGACATAATTAAAACTATAATGATGGTCGTTCAAAATGATTTTTCGAACTTGAAGCCAGTGAGGAAGTTGGTAAATGGTCCATTACCATACAGAAACCTGCAGCGGAGCCTTATTATTTTATTCTTTTTTTTTTGAGGTGTCCTGGCCTTATTATCTGATTTGAAGCATCAAAAACTGGTACAAATATTGTTGGAGTTGTATTTTTCCCCATAATGAAGACGCTGTCAAACCCCTCTTCCGATTCCGATTCTGATTCCACATTTGTCAGGAGCACAAGCGCAGTTCAATAATAAGAAAGAAATAGTCCAAAAATAGTGCTGATATATTTATTACAAACTTGGGAGATTACACAGTATCCCACGGGATTATCACAGTATATACATTAGTACATAACGTCAAAAACAAAGTTAGAGTAGTCAGGTCCAACGTGAAAGGCCTTTCCTACGCACTGGGTCAATTCTTCAGTATCCATTCATTATGTTCTTGCATCGGGAACTTTCTCCTCTAGCTAAGCAATTGGAATTTTTGGGAAAAAGGGTAAGATTCAAAAGAATCCCAATAGCAACTTATAACTAATCATAAATACATGAAAGTTATACATGCAATGCACCATATAATGCAACATATCACATATGTTATAACAAATCAAGCTCATTGTTACTCGCCTAAGGACTATGCCTAACTGCAGAGTAACATATCAAGCTCATCATTACCCGCCTAAGGACCATGCTTGACCGTGGAGTAACATATTAGTCTCATATCATTTTCGCCTAAGGTTCACACATGATCGTGGACTCATGTGGATCACATGTATATCATATCACAGAACATGGGAAAACAAAGTATATAATCATATCACATATAATATGAAGGATAGAGTTACTATCTAAAGTCTTTTTATATCCAAGTTCTCTACCGGCTCTTTGTCTCTACCTGGGCAATATCGAGCCCTACATGTCCAATTTATATTAATGAGTCATTACTCATTAAATATCCATGACCCAAGTGCATTTAAATGATTACAATTTACTAACAGTCTCAAAAATACATATCTACAAAATTGCTCCTAAGGGTACCGGTCTTTTTCTTGTTATATTCGGCAATAATTACATTGTTCCAAAAATTATGACCCAGGTTACCCGTACACAATTTCGTGTGCTGAATCCATTTATGGCCTCCAAATTACTAAAATCAAACTCCTTCCTCCTGAACCACAGCCAAACCGAAATGGACACATTTATTGGCAAAATTAGCATTTCCTAGGTTTAATGCTTCCAATTTATGTTCATACCTTTACCCTACACAAAATTCCATTTTAAACACATTGGAAGCATCAAATGAGCCAAAATCCAGCTCTAACACCCAAGAACAGAGCCAAATCGAAACAGGGTGAAATTATACAAAAATTGCATTCAATGTTCCATTCATCCAAACACCCTTCCTATACCCTAATTCACTTGTTTAAACCACTTAATTCATATTTTCTATGATCAATGGAAATTTGGACAGCATAACACCTAGGGTTCATGCATCCCAAAAATGTAAAATCATCTACCAACCAAGCAATAACCACAACAATCCATAACAACAAGCTTAAGGCTACATATCAACAAGAAGGATAAGATCTTAGGAGTTACCTCTTATATTCTTCACTTTTTCTCTCTAAATGCCCATCTTCCTCCTTCCAAACCTTGAGTTTCTTCTTGCTAACCGTGAATTTAAGAGGGCATAAGAGGTTAGGAGAGGTTTGGTGACAAGATTCATGGTGGAAATGGAAGATGCAAGCTTGATCTTACCTTAAATCACTTGCTTCCTCTTCCTTCTTTTTCCTCTCTTCTCTCTCTCTCTCTCTATTGCTCTCAAGTTGGATGAAATATGACCATATTTGTAACACCCTATTTTG
Organism: Acacia concinna; assembly: GCA_037177275.1. Classification (NCBI taxonomy): domain Eukaryota; kingdom Viridiplantae; phylum Streptophyta; class Magnoliopsida; order Fabales; family Fabaceae; genus Acacia; species Acacia concinna. The sequence goes on from JBAGKO010190599.1 coordinate 7,266, forward strand.
TGATAGTCCTTATAGGTTAATTAGTAATGACTTTGAACCACAAGGCCAGGTTTAATCCTGGGAAGTAAAACAATTTCATAAATAGTTCAGTAAATTTAATCCAAACATAGGGTTTAAACTTGTAACATGAATGGATTTTTCTGAATAAATTTAAAATTTTAAAATCAGATTAAAAAATAGTTAAACAATGGTTCAACTCTTTATTATTAACCCCTTATTGTACTAAACTATGTTTGGTAGTAACAGAGCTTCTTTTCTCTAACTACTTTATTCTATTTTCCATTTTTCGTTTAATTACTTATTAAGTTATGGACTCCTCATACATGTGACCATAGCTACATTATGAATTATACCTAGTAATTACAGAGCTAATTCTACTATGCTTACTGTAATTACTATTACTTTGCATGTTGTTACTACCATTAAACAACCATCAGTGAAGATGGAACTTACCTGTGGGTACTTGGGCATTGTTATTCCTCCTTAGTGAGGAAATTACAATCCAACAATTCTATACAAATTTAGCTACAGCTATACTTTATACAAACAATAGCCTTACAAGGCCAACCAAAATATAAGTTTAACAGGAAAATATACTATACAGACAACCAACATTTAAATAAGCTATTCTAGCTTCACCAGCTTCTTACTTATAAGCAATTATTACTCCCTTGTCCTTTGAGCTGCTTGCCTTTGCTATATATGAATTGAGGAAAGGGGTGAGACTCTTGAGAATCCTAGTAGTAACTATAATCTATCATATATTATACAAGTTCAGATAGTGATTACTCATGAGATCTTAGAGTAAGTCAACCTGAAACCCTAGTTTCCCAAATTCTCTCAATTCCTAACCCTAATTCCAAACCCTAACTGTCCTATACACCAAATTCAATCCCATCTAGCCACTATAACCATTCAACTCATCATAACCCACACAAAAGCCTCAACAAATCTCTCATGGAATTGAAGATCAACAGTGGTAGCAAGAGATTGGAAGCCATGAGAGGCTAAACCCCTTAGCTTCTCGGCCACAGAATAATCAGGGGAGTAGACTTTATTTAGATCTTTTTCTTCTTCATCTTGTGAAATTCCCTAGATTTAAGAAGTTTTGCTATATTTGAATTCTGGATTACGATTGTAATTTATGAGATATGAATTTCTATGCATATGGATGATGTTTGATTTATTGGTTTAATGATTATATGAGTTTAAGGCTTTTATGTGTGAGATTAATTGCCACGATTGTGATATATTTCTTCTCGCGTATAATCCTCGGATTGTTGATTGACAATTCGAGGATTCATTCATTCATTCTTCCTTAAGTAGATCGGTTATCTATAAATTACGTCTAAAATGTATTTTTATGTATTAAAATGATTAGAAAATATATATATATTTTAAACTTTTCATCTAAATCCCTAAAATTTCATCCTTCTTCTTCATCCCCTCCGCACTAATACAATCCTTAAAAGAAAGGGGGAGAACCTACTATTTGTATGGATTTCAGGAGGGACAATTGTACCATCAGGTTGTACGACAAACTTATTGCCAACTTCAATTATGGCTTTTAAAACATTGTGAAGATGACGACTAATTGTCTCACCAGATCATCGAAAGAATAAATTAACAACATGATTTTTGCTCTATGACATAATATGTGAAGGGTTTTTGCCACTTGTTCTTCCACTGTAGCCCATCTTGTTGCTTTTAACCCACCCTCTCTTTCAAGCAAAGCACATAATGTTAGGAAAGCTCTAGGAGTCATACGGATGATGTTGCGGCTTCTTTCATTAGTACTTATTTGACACATTATTTCTTCTCGCACCCTTTCCCTTTCTGAACTCATACTATAACTTATTCTTCTCTTATGGCTCCTTCGAATAATTAAGTAGACAAAAACACATGTCAGTAGTGCCACAGCTTTTTGACGCAAATCCAGCCATCGACGACGCAAGACTAAATTGTTTTGGAAGGCCGACTCCATGTGACACGCCAATTAATACTAGACCACATGAGACATAACAAATATCTTATGATTAATAATAATATTTAATCAATATAGAACACTCATATATATGTTATTCTAAAAACTAACAATATGACGCAATGCATAACACAATGAAATAATGTAACAATGTTGCAATAACAACATGTTGTAGTTATAAATTAAGTTTAACAACAGCACATTAAGCTCAATTCAGCCTAGGCCTTTACACATCGCATCACATTATGAATTGAAGTTTAAAAAAATATAATTAAGTCAATGAAATTTTAATATAAATGATTGTTCAAGAAATTCCTATTATAACCCAAAAAAAATGTAGCGTTTTTGTATTTTGGACTAGTATAACTTCAAAACAGAAAATTACTTTAAGCCAAATCAAACAATAAACTCCAGCCAGCATTGAACAATCATAAATTACAAAAGATGTATATATTGCAACAACAATATTCTGAAGATGCAACTCTAGTGGCTATTAATGACAATCAGGAAATGTGGAAATGCCACTGATCAAAACACTAAAATGCTTAAGCACATAATGTTACCACACGTGAAAAATCAACATAGAATCTTACCACACACATTAGAAAAGAAAGCACATATTCTACGCCTCCACCCACCCTCCCCATTGCCATTAATTTTGGTTTCCTTCTTATTGTAGTTCCATTTCAAATTTCAAAACATATCCATTACAGAGAAGTAAAAACCCAAACTAACTGAAGAAGAAGAAGAAAAAAAATGATATGTTGTCCTACAAATCCATAATAAAGCTTTATGTTAGTTGCAGAATTTAACAAATACTACTATATAATGCATATATATATATGAGATAATGTCACTGCTCTGGCAAAAAAAAAGAGATAATGTCACTCCATTATTTTCATGTGGCCATTCATTACATGGTTTGATTCGCAGGTGGTTGGAAAAACAAATCAGCAAATACAATAGCAACATGGGTTTAGCTGATTAATGCTAGGTCCGCAAGTTTTCACTCAACATCAATCAAAACTTTTATTTCACTGTAATTAACTTGGAGACTGAAATGAATCACATCCTTTACAACTTATATACATTACAACAATGGCTCGTATAATCTTGAGTAGTGTTGCTTCTATTAGACGAATGGGCAAAGTGCAGGGGTAAAATATTTTGCCAAAAAAAGTTTTATGTTAGTTGCAGAATTTTCTTTTCCCTTATCTTTCACGATTTCATTTGAGTCTCGGGCTAAGAGAGAAGTGAGATTTCAGTTAACACCCAATTCAAAGCAATGAAAACAACAAGTCTATGGTAGAAATGCAATGTGAATAATTCCAAGAGAACTCATCAGCAAATTTCCAGAAGTCATCCAAATTTCCAAACGTCATCAACAAGACAACTCAAGAAAATTCCAAGAGAACAAGAAACCATATGATTTACCTTAATAAGTTTCAAAATGTGTGGCTACTAAGCACCGATTGAAGAAGAGCCGAGAGTGAGGGGCGACTGAAGAAGACGCCGACGGTGAAGACCAGCAGCTCCAGCGACGGTGGCCGATCGACAACTGCGATAAATAGGAACAGCAGCCGCGACGCGAGAAGACCAGAGAAGGGAGAAGGGAGAAGACTAGAGCAATGGCTGCCGCGCACGAGAAAACCAGAGGAGTGTCTGTTGTCGTGAGTAGAGTGGAGAAGGGTTTTGTAAAGGGTAACTTTGGAATATTGAAATGTTGGTATGGGCATTTTAGTCACAATAATCCTAAAATTTTCTCTCCCCTCACAAAAACCCCAATTTTGGAGGTTTGGAAGGGTGGGGGAGGTGCCCACAAAAAGACAAAAAAAAATCCCCTAACCTCACCTCCCCTAATCCAACCAAACACACAATTTTAACTCTCATACCTCACCTCACCCAACCTACCCTAACTAAACCTCCAATCAAACAATGCCTTAACGTTTTACTCCATTTTCAAATATTGGTGGTTACTTTTGGTACTAAAAATTGTTGAGTGTTATTTTTGCTCATTTGGGAAAAGTTGGAGGTTATTTAAGAACCTTAACCCTAACATCCTTATCAAACTTCACTTTATGATTTTACATTTTTATCTTATAAAATCGTGTCACGTTTATACTTAAATTAGCATTAGTCGTACCTTAGTAAAGCTCAAGAGTTTTTAGATTTTACGTTTTTATCTTATACAATTGTGTCAACTAACTATTGATGTCATGTTATTTTGTTCAATTTAATCATATTCAATGACTTTATATATAAATTTCACATAAATTTTTTATTGAATATGATATATTATAAATATTTATAATTTAATTTTAATTATTCATATTTAAAATATATTTAAATTAAATTATCATCTATGTTATATAATTTTAACACATATTTATTAATAAAAATAAACTCTTACAAAACTTACATACTTGTTACATATTGACGTCAACAACATTGATCATCATAGTTAGCTCTAAAATATTCTCGATCCTGCTCTTGCGTTGATAGAATACTAAGTATAACCAAATAATTTAAAAAAAACAAAAAAGAATCATCCTTGTATAATTAGACAAATGTTTACCATTGTTATTTAATTAATAGATAAATCTTTTATTTCTTATTAGCTTTGATGCCAAAAATTATACCGTATATCAGTGATGTGATATTGTAATTACCTTATTCAATCGAGTATATAATTCTTCATTGATACTATTATTTATGAATAATATTTGTAGATGTTTTAATATTCAAAGAGTATATAATAAGTGTAAGAAGCTAAATTATTTTTGTATGTGGCGTGGGCAATATATCAATGTATAAAAACCCTGGGTGGGTGAACACGACAAGTATGGGGATTTCCTCGCCTGGATTTTGCAAAATTATTAAACACGTGTTGAATGGGCTTAATTTATAGAGACAATTATAAGAAAATGCTATTCGAATTTCAACATTTCAAACAAGTAATTTTTTTATAAAATTGAGTGGTCAATTGTTGCACAGATTAATAAGTTCTCATTCAACATATTATTTATGATTTGACCAATTAAAACATAATAATTTACGAGTTGATTTGACACATTCTTAATATTAGCTAGCATATTAATAAAATTAAATAATTTTATAATATTTACTTTTTTATTATTTACGGTATATTAATCAAGGGATTTATTTTTTTAAAAAAGAAACACATAATATAAATTACATCAGTAGCCAACTAGGATTAATATTATCTAAGTTGTTGTGTTTTAATTGGTTAAACCACAAATGACATGGTAAAAAAGTTCACATAAGAATTTATCATACAAGTTTAATTAATTCATATACTCTTGTAAAGAACAAGACTGATTTAAAATTTTGAAATTCAAAATGCATTTAATTGTCTTTTTTCCTAATCTGTATTGGTTTATATATATATATATATATAGAATTTTGTAGAAGACTTGGAAATATAATTATTCATACAACTTAAATTGAAGCTATTAACAATGTCACTAGGTAGAGCCGGTAATACGGGTTTTAACTGTGGGTCGAACCCACCCAGCTTGACAAATGGGCCAATTTGGATTTGGAAAAAGTGAGACCGTTTTAATGTGGGTTTTTTAGGCTCGGATCCATATGGTCTCAACTTGTGACCGGTTGGCCCATATGGTCTTTTTTTTAAAAAAAAAATATCTACAAAAGTCAAGATCCAAGAACCCAAAAGTAAGCTTAAAATCCTAATTTTTATGCATACTTCAAATTCATTTGTAGATTTGAACTTTAAATTTTGAAACTTAATTTGTATCTTATGATTTATAAGTAGAAGTCGGCTCATTCCAAATTTCTAAGAAATGAACTTATTATTTATTAGTTGTTATCGTCTTATTATTTTTTTTATGATTTGGTTTTATAGGAAAAAATTTAATATGTCATTTAAAAAAAAAAGTTTAAAAAACAGGGGGAAAATGGGCTAGCCCGCTCAACCTACCAACTCCACGGTTATGGGTTAAGTTAGCTAAATATAAGCCTATACCCGAACCCACGGCGGGTTAGCCTAAATTTGATGGTCTAACCCATATTACCTGCTCTACACTAGAGATCACTTGTGTGGAGAATATGGTTTTAAGAAGATTGTAGCTTATACAAACTTAATGGAAGCACTTCATCTGTTGATGTTAGATTGTGGTATACATCACCTGCTTAGATCACAAATTATGGAGGGAAGGAATATTATTTACTCAGATTTGAATATTAAGATCTGATATGCTCCACGTGAAGCCATTCATTGTGCAGATGTTTTGGTCAAAGATGTCCACCAGCATGATGAAGAACCGGTGATTCTATACCAAGCTCTTCCTAGATGCCAAAGCTGCTTGCAGGCGAACATGTTGTCAACTGAAACATTTGTGTAAATCTATAAAAGATGTAATCTCAAGTTCTCGTTTGCCCTTCCATTTAAAAAAAAAAATATATCACCAGGGATATTGTTGATAAGACTAGACTAAATTTTCAAAAAGTATAGAGTTTTTTTTGGAAAACCTACGCCAAGTTCTTCCATATCATGAAGGATTATTTGTGTATTCTTGATAAACCCCACTTCTAAGACATAAGGTGGAGGTATATGATGAAAACTAGATTTGTTGTTGCTTTGTGACTCTCTTTTGAGATAACATGAAACTTAGTACTTGATTAAAAAAATATGAAAACTTTATAAAAGATAATGAAAATAAAGTGACAAAAAAATTCATAAAATGCATATAGTTATGAACAGTATAATATCACAATATTCATAAAAAGTTGCACGAACACAAAAAGGATGATATTGCTTATGGGTGTGTTTGGATTAAAGATTGGAATCGTTACTTTTAAAAAAGTAAGATTAAGTAATTTAATTTGTGTTTGGAATAAAGAGTGTGTTTGGAATAAAGATTGTAGAAGTCACTTATAAGTTACTTATGCAAAAGTAAGTATGTGTCTTGTTAGAATTTTATAAAAGTAACTTTTAATGGAAATGACTGAAAATGGTATATATATCATATTATATAGATTACACACGCATATATAAATATAGTATGATATTTATACTACCTCCGGTCCTAATTATAAGACCTAGTTGACTCTTTTGAGTTTTTTAATCTCTCCAAAAAAATCGATTGGGTCTTATAATTAGGACCAGATTAAGTCTTATTACATATAAATATAATGTGAAATTTATACTACCTCTGATCCTAATTATAAGACCTAGTTGACTTTTTTGGGTTTCTTAATCTCTCTAAAAAAACCAACTTGGTCTTATAATTAGGACTAGATGGAGTCTTATTACATATAAATATAATGTGATATTTATACTACCTCTAGTCTTAATTATAAGAACTAGTTGACTCTTTTGGGTTTCTTAATCTCTCTAAAAAAAACCAACTTGGTCTTATAATTAGGACTAGATGGAGTCTTATTACATATAAATATAATGTGATAGTTATACTACCTCTGGTCCTAATTATAAGGCTTAGTTGACTCTTTTGGGTTTCTTAATCTCTCTAAAAAAACCAACTCGATCTTATAATTAGGACCGGAGGTAGTATAAATATCACATTATATTTATATGTAATAAGACTCCATCCGGTCCTAATTATAAGCCCTAGTTGACTCTTTTGGGTTCATTAATCTCTCTAAAAAAACTAACTGAATCTTATAATTAGAACCAGAGGAGATAAATTATAACAAAAAATTAAAAAAAATTGTCCCATCGGTGCCCCAAACATAAAAAAATGACCCAACAATTGCAATCCCACACAATCGGACAAATCACAGGTGATATCGTGCATCCAAACACACACATTGATGTTAAACATCTTGTAGCTCATGCTCAT
>JBAGKO010190681.1:0-15074 GCA_037177275.1 Acacia concinna
ACCTACTTTCCTTCTACAACCTCAATGGCTCTATTTATGACCAAGAAGGAAAATGCTTTGTGTCTCAACGTAAACTATCTAGAGGAATTATGAGAGCTCAACGGTTACAAACAGAATACCAACAATGAACAATTCCTCAGACACTATAAATGCGTGAACATTAATGGTGGCAACAACTAATGAACTAACCATTCGAATCATAAATTTTCTAAGTGTGTTGCATTTAATTTGTCATTAATTTTATTATATACTTTAGTGTTTATTATTCAACTCTATTAAGAGAGTAATTACTGTCTTCCACAAACACCTGTGAGTTACTCAAAGTTAGGGATACTTTGAGTGAGGACTTGAATTGTATCTTATAAGGGGAGTGATCTCTTAAAGAGTCAATCAAGTCTATACTGTGGCGCCAAGAGCCTGTTGTAATCTTAGGGAATATTGGAACTCAGTGATGACTGAGAACTGGATGTAGGTCGTGAGTTTGATCGAACCAGTATACGTGTTTGAGTTTTTGAGTTTTCAAGAAATTTTTATACACCCAATTCACCTCGCCTCTTGGGTGAAACACTTGCTCTTTCATTAGGGACACAGAAAAATTGAGCGAGAAGAACTTTCACCTCTTAAATTATAATTGGGGACGTGGAAAGTGGGAATCCACATCCCCAATGATTCCCACTTTCCATGTCCCCAATTATAATTTAGAACGTGAAAGGTTTTTAGGTAAATTTTTCTAGAAACCCTCGTGTGCTTGTATCCATTCTTTTTTCTATTATAAAAGCTTTATTTGTCTCTTCTCTATCGAACCCATTTGATCACATTCTCTCTTCTCTCCTCCCCATTCTCCTTCACGATCGTTGCTCATTCTTGCTTATCATCTTCGATCCTTCAACAATGTAGCTTGTTCGTGTCGCCATGGGTCCTTGTTTGTTGTGGTAAAAACCTCTACTCTCCCTCTCATCACTATATGTCATTGTTGTTTGGTGCTTTGACCGCCTCGATCATGTCTATGGTTCTGCCAGAGTCGATGTCTATGCCATTAAGTTCTTCCACCATCGCTCAGCTCTCCACGTCACTAACTTACTGAGTTAAAGCTTCCACGCTCCCTCCCATCACTCCGTCAAAAGCCACCCTCATCTAGGTGCTTGCTCGTCTCTATTTTAGAAGTTTTGGATGGATGGATGATGAATAAAGTTCATTTTGATATTTTGATTATATGTAGTATATATAGTAACATTTTGATTAGCTAGTATGTATATTTATGTAGTAATTGGCTGGATAATTGTTAATGTAGTACTGTATGATATTCATGTACAGATTAAATCAATGGGTAATGTAAAATATATATGCAGATCGTTTTGGGAAAAAAAATCTCCTGCGCTTTCACATTTCAAATTTTTTTGAATTTCAAAAAGTCTCAAGCCTTTTCACATCCTAAAAGCCATTTGGAGATATGGTAGGTCACTTACCACATTCCCAAAATAGCTTTTGGGGACTTGGTAGAGTACATACCACATCCCCAAATGGTTTTAAGAACGTGGTATGTCCCCACTTATGACGTCCCTAATTTAAAATTAGGGACGTCGTATATGTCATTTCTATGTCTCTTTTTTTACAAACGCGGATTCTTTACTTTCTACATCCCCACATGTATGTCCCCCCAAAAAAAAGAATGTTAAAAGTCTCTTAAAAACATATGTTAAAAGTGTTTTTATAGCAGTGGGTATCAACAAATCGAGTGTTTCAAATGGGAGAAAATGGTGAGAAATATAATGACGTAAAATGTTGTTGTCAGCCCCTTGCATTGTACAAATAGTTGACAACAACACCTATAAAAACACAATAAACCAATAGTTCAAGTTGCGTTCAAAGGAATAATCCTTAGGAAATATTCTGCAAGCCCCTAATAATTAGAAAGCAGCACGTCTCAAGATAAAAAAACAAACAGGGTGACAGAACAACAAAAAGATAACAATATAACTCATAATAAGGAAGATGAGAGAAGCTTGGGGATAGAGTCTGGTGTCACCAAATCTTGGTGTTCGGACCACTTTCGTTCCAGACCATACACCAAGCACTGCCTTTTATAGGCAAATAATATGTGACCATTGAGCAGCCATAATAGCCAATAAATATGTTTTAATGACAATTAAAATGACAGTTACAATCTTTTTAAATGTCATTAAAACCAATTTATTAAAACTTCAACGGTCATCTCTAATGATTAGTCTGAAGACTCCTATTATTGTAATCCCTTTTACTAAATCAAGCTTATATTTTAATTGTATGTTAGGTGTTCTCAATCTTGAGTTATCTGAGACTTCTTCCTTTGGCACACCCATACACAATAATTACAACAATCTCTAACATGTGTCAAAGGAAGCTCATAGCCTAATTAGCTAAGTTACACACATGATATAATCATTGTATCTAATAGTCCTTTGAACTATGAACCATACCTAGACTAATAACACTCAGTACATAGAGATGTCAGTAAAGCTTGCTTCTATGAATCAACAAATCTTGGGTGTATACCAGAGGCATTAAGAGTCAAATTATACTCCCACATTTCTCGGAGTTAGCACAATTTTGCACATTAAAAAGGACATGCACGTGTCCTGGTATTTAACAAATACTCTAGAGATTTTGCCATTGTCTCATAGAAGCGGCCACACTCCTCATTCGTATAGGCGATTTCATGAAATGTTCTTATAATGAACACAATATCCCGTAGGATTATGAAATCATTTAAGAGCTTTCACTCAGCTTCACCAAAATGTATTCTAACACTTTCTCGTGCCATAAGAAGGGACTGGTAATTTATTTTGTGCTAACAGAACTAACAAACAACTTGTTCTTAACCATTGAATCTCCTTTATGGGATCACCTATCATAGAGGTTGGGTTGTCATCACTTTTAATTTCAAATTCACTTTAGTCACATTCCCCTTGACTAATTTAATTCTTCTCAGGGTTTTGTTAATGGATCCGCAATTCAACTTTTGTCCTCACACAATTGATTGAAATAACTCCACAATTATTAAGCTAGCTTATACAAATAATATCGCAAACAATTTACACTTACACCATTGTTCTTATAAAATGGCCATTTCCATTTAGTAATCACAGTTCATCGACACCAAGTGCCGGTTTTGACACAAAAATTTTGTTAAGTTATCAATAACTTAGTTTTCAATTATAACTATCTTCAAAGTAATAAATTTTAGCTCACAAAATATTTTAAATGTGGCTGTTAGTGGATTTTCTCATGTAAAACTTATATTTAGTTTAAATCGTGTATCTCATATAACAGGAATCCACGTACATGATACCAACTTTAATGGTATCTTAAGAATATATGCTCAATCTCTATATAGCATAAGCTATTTGACAAGGATTAACATCCTTTCATGCAATAAATTTTCAACAATTTGTGCATTCCCAAATAGAGCTACAAAGTCACTTCAAAAATTATGTTAGAATCATACAGAGTATTCATAATGTTTCTAAAAAGCCAAACTCCAAAAATGTTTCTCATCTTAGTATTATATATAATCACTATTCCTTTACAATTTCAACACCAAAACCACATTTGTTTCACACATGCTTACATATTAAATTATGAAGCAATATCACACTAATTTTTCACTTCATTATAACTAAATACTCACAATAATCATACATATTTATATCAAAATAAATATGCATCCATAAACCATGAAAGTTTAAAACACATTTATTTCTACACTAGACAAATAATTAAATTCTTATGTTATCACCATAAACTTGTTTAAAGCCACATCAAAATTTTCATAATTTATAAAATTTTCTACTTATCACGAAATATGCCCTAATGACAAATAACAAGGCCTCTATACAATTTTAAATCACAACATGACATTTATCAAATTATGAGGCTATTAATAATTTTATAACTTTAAAATTTATAAGGTACTCCATACAAATTAGACACCCCACATTTTCAAATACTCATTTAATTTTAAAAAATATTTTAACACTTTATCTAATAATTCTAATTAAATTAGAATCTCACACCATATAATCACACATTAATTAAATTAGACTATTCTCCAATTTCCAAAGTATCACAAATCTTTGAATCGAAAGTTCGTTTTTCAAACCAAACAACTAAAGTCACCGCACATATATGGGCACACAAAATAATTCGTCATTCATATAATAAATACTATAATCTTTAAAATTGTGGCGAACCCAAAGATTTTAATGTTCATTCACCAGATTCAAATTATAGGATCTAGCATGGCATACAAATGAAGCAATAAATATGATGGGTGTGTCAAAGCATTTAAGTGGTAGAACGTAATTCCATGATATTTTACATTTGAACAACATGAACAATTTTATATATTAACCATAAAAACCAATTAAGCCATACAAAAATCAGCTCGCAAACATGACAGCTTGGCAAATAAAAGTTCCCGATAAATCTACAACGGTAAGCATAAAAATTCACCACACATACAAATATAACAGCAAGACTCTATTGGAGTCTTGGAAAATTATTTATGAGCCATGTAGCATCTGGAATTTGGAAAAACATGGAGCCGCCGCCAAAATTTAAAAGGAAGGTTCTTTTGAAAACCTTTTTAAAAAAGAAAAAAACAAAATGGTCTATTAAAACTGAGATAGGGTTCCAGAGTCGATTATGCTTGAGGAAGGCATTAAGCACCCCACAGCACTCATTCATAAGAATGGTTACCTTAATTCAATTATTTAAAAATATATATTGCCTTTAAATTTATTTTAATTACCCAAAAAGGAAATTAAAAATAATATTTACAAAAAATAATTAACAATGGAAATAAAAGTAAAATGAATGTCTATTTACAAAAACCAAAACAAAGGGAAACAATGAAGGGAAACATTTTTTTATTCACAAAGTTGGATTTGACTTAGGAATAGAGTTTAGGGCCTACGTACCCTTTAGAGGGATCAAAGTCCACATAGTTCGAGTGGGTAAAAATACATGTGAATTGGTTGGTTTTTTTTAAGAATTTTTTATATAATTTATTGGAAAAAAATACTTTTTTATTTGGTTTGTATCTTTTATTTTGAGAAAGATACTTTTTATTGGACAAACATTTTGGAAGAAAAATGGATTCATTTAATTTGAAAACAACCCCTTTTATTGTTTGTTTAAAATTTTTTGTAACAAACATGAATTGAACAAATAAAAAAGAATATCTTTCAAGAAATGGTGAGCACATACCTTTTATCTTTACAAGCTATATACTTTGCTTATTCTTATTATTATCTTTTCACTCCAAAATCTCTGTCTCCTTTGGTTCCTAAAACTTGTCTCCCTTTTTTCCAAATTCTTCTGTGTGTCCTACTTTAACCCTTGCTCTCCTATTTATACGTTCAAATAAGGGTCTCCTTCATAAATACTCCCCTTTTTGAATTTTCAAATCTTTTGCGAATGGAAACTTTCTTACTTGCAGCCTAATATTTTTATTTTTTTTAAGAAAACTTTCTAATAGATATTCATATTTTTTATTTATTCCCACAAGTATTTCCTAATCTAAATTTAAGAAAGATAGATTTTTTCTATTTTTTAATGTTTTGATTTTTTTATTTTCTGACTTCTACAAGAAATTTCCTAATTTAAGCCTAATGTTATCAAAGAGTATTTTTATATGTTTTCCTTGTATGTATGTATGTATGTATGTATGCATGCATGCATGCATGTAATTTCCTAATCTAAATTTAAGAAAGATAGATTTTTTCTATTTTTTGATGTTCTGATTTTTTATTTTTTGACTTTTACAAACAATTTCCTAATTTAAGCCTAATGTCATCAAAGAGTATTTTTATATTTTTTTCCTTGTATGTATGTGTGTGGCTGTGTCTGTGTGTCTTTAAGATTTTTTATTTTCTATTTAATAATGATTGATTTTCAATCATCATCAATGAGGTTTTTATTTTATTTTTTTATTTTTATGTTTATTTATGTATGTATTTAAGATTTTTATTTCCTATTTAATAATGATTGATTTTCAATCATCATCAATGAGGTTTTTATGTTATTATTTTATTTTGTATGTTTATTTCCCTCTTTAATGTTGTTAGCAAACTTGAGCATCAAGCATAATCAATGTGAGGATTTTTTTTCTTTTTTTTTTCTTTAAGGCTTTGCCGACTTGGACCCCAAACACCATTAATAAGAGGATTTGTATTTTTATTACTTTTTATATTTTGAGTAGGGCTCCGACAAGATGGAGTGCTCACAGTTACCCCTCTTTACTTGTTTCATAGCTAAGAGAAGTGAGCTTCTCGTCTATGAAGCAAATAAAGATAAAAACACGTATTTTATCCGGCCAGAAGAATAGGGTGCCCCTATTAAACCAAAGAGGGTTTGGACAAAATGCAGTGTCCATACTGTGAACATCCCATTTTGTTCGAGCCTTACTCAAAATATAAAAAGTAATAAAAATAATAAAATAAAAATCCTCTCATTAATTGTGCTTAGAGTCCATGTGGGCAATAACCATTAAAGGAAGAAAAAGAAACATTATAGAAAATAAAAATCCTCACATTGATAAAGCTTGAGGCTAAAGTTTGCTAACACATTAAAGAAGGAGATAACCATAAAAAAAACCTCATTGATGATGATTGATTTTCAATCATCATTAAATAGGACATAAAAAATCTTTAAAATATATATATAGCGAAAAAAATATAAAAATACTCTTTGATGACATTAGGCTTAAATTAGAAAATTGCTTGTGGAAGTCAGAAAATCAAGAAATCAAAACATCAAAAAATACAAAAAGTATATCTTTCTTAAATTTAGATTAGGAAATTATTTTTGGAATAAATAAAAATACAAAAATCTATTAGAAAGTTGCGCAAAAAAAATAAAAAAAATCCCCTTAATTAGGCTACACGTGAGAAAGTTCCCATTAGCAAACGATTTGAAAATTTAAAAAGAGGATAACATTTAAGAAGGAAACCCTAATTTGAACCTATAAATAGGAAAACAAGGGTTAAAGCAGGATACATAGAAGAATTTGGAAATGTGAGGATTTTTATTTTCTATTATTTTCCTTTTTCTTCCTTTAATGGTTATTGCCCATATGGACCCTAAGCATCATTAATGAAAGATTTTTATTTTATTATTTTTATTACTTTTTATATTTTGAGTAGGGCTCGAACAAAATGGGGTGTTCACAAGTATAGACACTGCATTTTGTCCAAACCCTTATTGGTTTAACAAGGGCACCCTATTCCTTTGGCCATATAAAATATGTATTCTTATCTTTACTTGTTTCATAGACTAGAAGCTTACTTCTATTAGCTACAAAACAAGTAAAGGGGGCAACTGTAAACACCTTTTTTTGTCCAAGCCCTACTCAAAATATAGAAAATAATAAAAATAAAAATACTCTCATTAATGGTATTTGGGGTCCAAGTCCAAAATAGTCTTAAAGGAAGAAAAAGAAAAATAATAGGGAGAATTCCATTTAAATACCTTCTGAAATTCAAAATCTCAAATCAATCATGTTACCCATAAGAGTAATGGGTTTCACAACTCAATTTTATGAAAAATCACTAATTTGGCATTTTGAATTTAAAAAAGTATTTTTCTAGAATTCTCCCAAAATAATACCTTAAAGGAAGAAAAAGAAAAATAAAAAAAAATCCTCATATTGATTATGCTTTAGGCTCAAGTTTGCTAACATTATTAAAGAGGGAAATAAACAGAAAAAATAAAATAAAAACATCATTGATGATGATTGATTTTCAATCATCATTAAATAGGATATCAAAAAAATCTTTAATATATATATAATGAAAAAATATAAAAATGCTCTTTGATGACATTAGGCTTAAATTAGAAAATTGCTTTTGGAAGTCAAAAAATCAAAACATCAAAAAATAGAAAAAATCTATCTTTCTTAAATTTAGATTATGAAATTACTTGTGGGAATAAGTAAAAAAAATACAAAAATATATTAGAAAGTTTCCTTAAAAAAAAATCTTCTTGACTAGGCTACAAGTAACAAAGTTTCCATTAGCAAAAGAGTTGAAAATTCAAAATGGGGAGAGCATTTATGAAGGAAAGCCTAATTTGAACTTAGAGCAAGGGTTGAAGTAGGACACACAGAAAAATTGGAAAAAAGGGGGACAAGTTTAGGGAACTAAAGGAGATAGAGATTTTGGAGTGAAAGACAACAAGAGTAAGAAAAATATGATGCTACCAAAATTAAATTATGCACCGCAAATGTACGGATAGTAAAATAGTAAATCAAGATCATCCCACAAAGACTTAAACTAATAATTAGGCACTAAAATTTCTATTTTCCTTTAAGTTGAGCAAATAAAATAACGAGTCAAGAGAATTTCTAATAAAGAAAAAAGTACTAAAACTACAATTTTAAAGAATTCAAATCATAACACAACCTAGAGCTTTAGAGTATGTCTTTTACTAATTAGATGGAATTAATATTAAATTATTAGTCTAGAGTATTAATAGATATAAATATCTCTCCATCATTTATACACATCTCTTTATGCAAATTGTTATTTCTAACAAATTTATTCAAGAGGCAATAAATTCTCAAATCACTCTAATATGACTGTATGGATTCAAGAGGTATTTTCATATCCTAATGGCAAATTAGAATAAATTATAATATCACATTATAGTCCAATAAAAATCCCTCTTCCAACACTAATCTAAATTCCCCAAATTCTTATTTAATATGAAAGACATTAAATAGACAATTAACTCAAGATTAAATAAACAAAAATAATATGAAAATTCATCTAAAAGGTTCAAACACACCCTAATTCAAAGAATTAGTTCATAGCTACTCTAAATCAAGAAAAGAGTTAGCCACACATGACTGAAATCAAATCCATTATAGCAAAAATAAAAATATCTCCTTGATTAGGCTACAAGTAAGAATAGGGGAGAGCATTTATGAAGGAAACCCTAATAGAGCAAGAGTTGAAGCAAGACACACAGAAAAAGTTGGAAAAAAATGGGGACAAGTTTTGGGAACACAGAGACTCAATCAAACTAGTAATTAGGCACTAGAATTCTTATTTTCCTTTAAGTTGAGCAAATAAAATAACAATGAGTCAAGAGAATTTCTAATAAAGAGAAAAATACTAAAACTAAAGTTTTTAAGAATTCAGATGATAACATAACCTAAAGCAACTAATCCCTTCTTCAAGTTGTAGAGCATATCTTTTACCAATTAGATGGAATTAATATTAAATTGTTAGTTTAGAGTATTAATAGATATAAATATCTCCTCATCATTTATACCCTCTCTTTATGCAAATTGTTATTTCTAACAAATTTTTTCAAGAGGCAATAAATTCTCGAATCATTTTAGTATGATTATATGGGTCCAAGAGGTATATTCTTATCCTAATGGCAAATTAGAATAAATTCTACTCCAGTAGTGTAATAAAGATCACTCTTCCGAGGCTAATCTAAATTTCCTAAATTCTTATTTAATAGTGATCAAGCATTAAATAGACAATTCACTCAAGATTAAATAAACAACAATAATATTAAAATTCATCTAAAAGGCTCAAACACACCCTAATTCAAGAATTAGTTCATATCTACTCTAGATCAATAAAAGAGTTAGCCACACATGACTGACATCAAATCCATAACAGCAAGATGAAATTCAGATTCAAGAAAGAGAGAAACAAGAAAAAGGAACAGATTGGATTGCACAATTGTGCGCAACTACTCCTAGCAACGTTCACTGCTTTCTTCTTCTGTTGAAGAGCGCCCTATTTCTCATTCATCTCTTGCTTCTGTCGCTCAATCTCTTTTTTGCCATCGCCCTTTTTTCTCTTTCTCTTGCTGTTGTGCATCTTTCTTTTATGCTACCGCCACCGTTTTTTAGGGCTTGTTTGGATCAAGGAAAAGGAGGGAAAGGGAAAGAAAAGGAAAGGAAAGGAAAAGGAGAAAAAATATTATTTGTGGGACCCAATCACTCTAGTAAAAGACTATTTTACCTTAGATAAAATATTATTTAAATGTATTTAGGGTAAAATGGTCTTTTTATTCGGGTAAGTGGGTTCCACATACATTTAAATAATATTTTTCCTCCCTTTCCTTTCCTTTCCCACCTTTTCTTTGATCCAAATGAGCCCTTGCTCTTTATTTGCTTGCCTTCTATAATTGATAGCAGTAGGTTTTCAATGGGCCATGGTCCAGCTATATTTAATGGAGATATTTTTATCTTTTTTTTTTACATGGACCCTGCACTCCTATGCCTTTTTAATACTCCATATATCATTGCTACCCATAGCACCAACTTATGCCTTGATTTTCCTTTATTTGCTTGGGGCCCATGTGCTTTATTTTTTTTCATTATTTTTTTTCTCTTTCATCCTACAATAGCTCTTGCACAGTAAAAATAGGATATGACTAGATTTTATGCCTAAATTTCTTTATATCTTTTAATTAATTAAAGGATAAAAGAATATATAAAAGATAATTAAAGAGGTATGATATTAATAAATCTAACTAAATATATCTCAAAACCTATACCTATTTAACTATAACATATGAGCTTATCAAAGTATATAGCTTGTAAGGATAAAAAGGTATTTGCTTACTATTTCTTGAAAGATATTCGTTTTTTTTTTGTTCAATTCATGTTTGTTACAAAAAATTTTAAAATAAACAATAAAAGGGGTTGTTTTCAA
This sequence comes from Acacia concinna, assembly GCA_037177275.1. Lineage (NCBI taxonomy): Eukaryota > Viridiplantae > Streptophyta > Magnoliopsida > Fabales > Fabaceae > Acacia > Acacia concinna. Next base: position 10,722 of record JBAGKO010190681.1, read on the forward strand.
ATTGAATGAATCCATTTTTCTTCCAAAATGTTTGTCTAATAAAAAGTAATATCTTTCTCAAAATAAAATATACAAACCACATAAAAAAAGTATTTTTTTCCCAATAAATTAAATAAAAATTTTCTAAAAAAAACTAACCAATTGACACGCATTTTTACCCACTCGAACTACGTGAGCTTTGATCCCAGGTACGTAGGCTCTAGACTCTGTTCCTAAGTCTAAAAAACATGTAAATAAATAATTTTCCCTTCTTTGTAAATAATTTCCTTTTTTTGTCATTAAAATAAATTCAAAGGCCATATTTGTTTTTAAATAATTGACTTAGGGTAACCGTTCTTATGAATGGATACCATAAGGTGCCTAACACCTTCCCAACGTACAATCAACTCCTAAACTCTATTAGTTTTTCGTGGGCTAATTACTTTTCTTAAAAAGGTTTCCAAAATTACATTTAAAAAAAAATTGGTGGTGGCTCCATTTGTTTTTCCAAATTTTGAGCACTACTACTTGGCAATTCTACTAGGGACTTGACCTAGGAACATAGCTTAGGGTCTATGTACCCTTTAAAAGGATCAAAGCCCACGTAGTTCGAGTGGGTAAAAATGAGTGTCAATTTGTTGTTTCTTTTAGAATTTTTTATTTAATTTATTGGAAAAAATACTTTTTTATTTGGTTTGTATCTTTTATTTTGAGAAAGTTACTTTTTATTAGACAAACATTTTGGAAGCAAAATGGATTCATTTAATTTGAAAACAACCCCTTTTATTGTTTATTTTAAAAGTTTTTGTAATAAACATGAATGAATTGAATAAATAAAAAAGAATATCTTTCAAGAAACGGTGAGCATATACATTTTATCCTTACAAGCTATATACTTTTCTTACTTGACACCCCCGTGCTACTAGATGCGCAATTGCGCATCCTTCAGACCTTGTCTTTTCACTTCAGAATCTTTGTCTTCTTTGGCTCCAAAAACTTGTCCCCCTTTTTCCAAATTCTTATGTATCTTGCTTCAACTCTTACTCTCCTATTTATAGGTTCAAACTAGAGTTTCCTTCATAAATGCTCCCCCTTTTGAATTGTCAAATCTTTTGCTAATGGAAACTTTCTTACTTGCGGCCTAATCAATGATATATTTTTTATTTTTTTATTTTTAAGGAAATTTTTTACTAGATTTTTGTATTTTTTTTATTTATTCCCACAAGTAATTTACTGATCTAAATTTGAGAAAGATAGATTTTTTCTATTTTTTGATGTTTTGATTTTTATTTTATTTTTTTTTGATTTTCTGACTTCCAACAGCAATTTTCTAATTTAAGCCTAATGCCATTAAAGAGTATTTTTATATTTTTTGTTATATATATATATTAAAGATTTTTATTTCCTATTTAATGATGATTGAAATTCAATCATCATCAATGAGGTTTTCATTTTTATTTTTTATGTTTATTTCCCTCTTTAATGACGTTAGCAAACTTGAGCCTCAAGCATCATCAATGTAAGGATTTTTATTTTATTTTTTGTTATTTTTCTTTTTCTTTCTTTAAGACAATTGCCGACTTGGATCCCAAACAACATTAATGAGAGGATTTTTATTTTTATTATTTTTCTTATTTTTTATATTTTGAGTAGGGTCCAAATAAAATGGGATGTTCACATGTGATATAACTGAAGCATATTAAAACCCATAAAACGTAATGAAGGTGCATTCAGCATATATATTAAAACAATGTATGAAACCGCCATCAGGTGGTTGCTTCATATATACTTCTTCTTGTAAGTCACTATCCAAGAACACATTATTAACGTCTAACTGATGAAGAAAAATCCTTTTCATTGCCATCCATCCAGCGAACTTTCCTACTCTGTATATAGTAGTGCATATATCCACCAAACTATTCTAACAAGAATTTGAACACATCCCTCAACCAAATAATCCCCTCCATATGCTTGTTGCCTAGCTCTACAATCACAAGTCTTCTAACCCTAGGATTAGCTAACCGCTCCAGCACTTTATGGAGCCAATCAGATCTCAAACACATATGAAAGCTCTTACCATTGTAAAGACCATAGGTGACTTTACATCTTGTCAAGCAATGTCTAATAGATGCTAATTTAAGGATGTCAGAGTTTGATGTGGAGGTCTTTTGTCACCATGTAGCTGCATTCTTGTCTACATATACTGCTTATGAGTTTCTTGCTGAGTCAGCCAAGGTCATTGCCTTTGACACAGATATCCCTTGACCTTGCCTGACTCAGCAAGAAACTCATAAGCAGTATATGTAGACAAGAATACATCTACACGGTGACAAAAGACCTCTACATCAGATTCTGACATCCTTAAATTAGCTTCCATCAGGCATTGCTTTTGGGACAAGATGCAAAGTCACCTTATGGTCTTTAAAATGGTGAGAGATGTCATATGTGTTTGAGATCTGATTCGCTCCATAAAGTGATAGAGCAGTTAGCTAATCCTAGGATTTAAGACTTGTGATTGTGGAGCCAGGCAGCAAGCGTGGGGAGGGGATTATTTCGTTGAGGGATGTGTTCAAATTCTTGTTAGGATAGTTTGGTGGATATATGTACTACCATATATAGAGTAGGAAAGTCCGCTAGATGGATGGCAATGAAAAGGATTTTTCTCTCTCTCTCTCTCTTCAAACTCTATCTTAAAAACTCTCGGCTAAGATGCCTAGCTGTCCGGTTCGTTTGCTCTGGAAGGAGAATCAAAAAATCGTCCTCTATCCCTTTCCCTCATCTCGAATTCATTTCCAAATGTAGTTTTCTTGCATCATCCCAAGAGGCAAGAGATGAGTACCGGATCGGGTCGGATCCAAGAGGATAGCTCACCCATTAAGACTACTAGAACCTAACCAAGGGCACCAGAACACAAGAAATTATGAAAGAAAGGAAGAGAGAACGCAAGAGAACTCAATTGCTTTGGGATGATTTTCTACTTTGTGGGAGGCTTTATTTATAAAGATCCTTATCTTGCCCCTCAAGCAGCAATTAATTCTTAACCAGAGTAAGTTTCCTTACTCATCTTTCTTGCACTCCAAACAACTCTCAATTGCCCATTAAGTTACCAATCAGTAGAAAACCTTTAATATATATATATATATATTTATATTTATATATAAATTAGTTAACCTTTTATTGATTAAGTAACTATTGCAATTAGGAAATTATTGCATATCAAAACTCTCTTAATGTATCTAGATTTAATTCTGAAGCTATTGATCTAACTCATCAAGGGCGGACTCAAGCCTAAAATCCAACATAAACTCATCAATTTCACACAACTACATATAGGATAGTCACAATCAAATATAATTCCACCAGTATGAACAAAAGATCTAGAGGAGTGAAACGAGGACACTGACCTCCCATCCTAGCTAGCAGTTTGCCTCTTCTCTTTAGAGTACTATTAAAGTCATGTTTTAATTGGTTGCCACCACTGCCTGTTAGGACATCATTGCAAAGCAATGAAATAGTTTTTTCCCCTTTTCAACCAACCGAACAAATTGGATAAAGTTATCACAACACATTTACAAAATTAGCAAGTATTATCTCCTAAGATTGATGGCATTATCATCATATGCCACTTAAATTGTTGACAGCAACACTTGTAGAAACATAATAAACAAATAGTTCGAGTCATGTCCAAAGGTATTGTTCTTAAGACATATTATGCAACCCTCTAGTAAATTAGAAAGCGGCACTCCTCAAGATAAATGTTTTTTTAAGAAACAGGGTGACAAAACAGCAAGAAGATAATAATGTAACTTATAATAAGGAAGAGGAGAGAAGCACGGGGATAGAGCCCAATGTTACCAAATCTTGGTGCTCTGACCATTGTCATTTTTGACCATGCACCAAGCATTGCCTTTTATAGGTAAATAATATGTGACTGCTAAGTAGTCATAATAGCCAATAAAGACGTTTTAATAACAATTAAAATGACAGTTACAAAACAATGTTAATGACAATTTAATGTAATAAAAGTTTTTTAAATGTCATTAAAACCAAGGTTCTGAAACTCAGACTGTCACTGAACCAGTCGGGGTACTAGGTATAGGGTTAGTGGATCAGACCAAGGCCAAATTGGTGAATATGTGAAAATTTTAGGCTTATTTATATGAAATTCTAAAAAAAGTTTTATAAATGATTTTTTTAATAGGACTGGGTCATACCACTGTATCTGTTTTAACTATCAGTTCGGCTATTTCCGGGCCAAACCGGCCATCCGATCTAGGTTTAAAAACCTTGATTAAAACTCCAACAGTCAGTCTCAAAACTCCTCTTATTAGCTTTTTTTTTACTAACTCAATCTTATATTTTAAGTGTATACAC
>JBAGKO010190780.1:2973-15057 GCA_037177275.1 Acacia concinna
ACCCGACAGTTATGAGTTGGGTTGGCCAAATGTGAGCCCATATAGATATGAGTCTTTTAGGCCCGAACCCATATAGTCCCAATCCGTGGCGGGCTAGCCTGAACCTGGTGGTCCAACCCATATTATCGACATTGCCTCCATACATATAATTTTTTTTCTTCATCTACCAGCTATTTTCATCACTTAATTTGTTCTTCTTGATACATTGTAAGACTTTATTTTAATATTTAATGTCCGTTTGTCTTTTTATTAAAAAAGAGGATAATTATCTGCTGGTCCTTAAAGTTTTAACCAATTTTTAATTGGGTCCCTATAATTTTTTTCCTTTTTATTAAGTCCTTATACTTCCACTTGTTTTTTTATTAGGTCCTTATAGTTTTGTTTACCATATGCTTATAGTTTCACTTGATTTATAATTATATCCCTTTATTTTTTTATTTACTCAATAAATACCAATATTATTCTTCCATAAATATAAAATATAATATTTTTATTTATGATCTTATTAAATATTATACTATAAATGCTACTATTCTATAAGTAATCATTTATCATGATATTTTATTTTAGCATTATTTTTATGAGTTATGTTAATATTCCTCATAACTTTTAATTAAATTATAATTTTCATTTCTATATATAATCATCAAATTTGAATTTGAATTATAATAATAATTTTTCTTAAAATAACATAGAATTATAATAGTTAATTACAATAAAAAAACCTAACTTGATTAAAAATCTGGTGAAACGACAAGGATCTCATAAAGAGAAAATAACTACAAGGATTTAGTTAAAAAAAATGTGAAAGAATAAGGATATGATAAAAAAATGGAAAAAGACAATAGGGATCTAACAAAAAAATTAATTGAAACTATAAAGATATGCATATTAATTAGAGTAAAATTTTCTAACCTCCATTGCGTTTTGCATTAATTACATGAACCTTCCCTCAATTTTAAAAACATACACTTAAGTCCAAATCGTTAACTATGTTAAGAATTTTCATGTTTAATTAAAATTTATTTTAATAAATTTTATCTAGTAATTTACCCTTCATCATTACTCATTTCCTAATTTTTGCTAATATTGTTGGAGTAATTTAAAATATTTTTTTAATTTCTTTTTTTACTTTTGCAAATAGTTATCTATTAAGTTTTTTCCATATTGAGGTAAAGGCCTAATTAATTTAATTAAAGAAGACATAGAGAACTTAATTAAAAGTAATGATTAATTATTTTAATATATTCATACTTAAATAAAAAAATTATAAATTTTGAGCAAACAATTTATTTAAGAAATTAAAACTTAAAATTAATATAAGTTATATAATAACTCAAATTTATAATCCCTCTATTCCTAGTTATAAGACTCTTTCGGAGAATCCTAAGAAAATCATAAGAAAGCTAATTACATTTAATAATATCATATATTGTGTTTTATTACATTATATAATAGTTCATAAGTCAAAAAATATAATTTGAAGAAAAATAACAAATTTTAATGTCTTAAAATAATGTAATTAGCTTTCTTAAGATTTTCGTAGGATTCTTCAAAAGGATCTTATAAATAGGAATAGAGGGAGTACTATTAATTAGAAATGGTGAATAGAAATATGCCTTTAAAATATGCTTTCAATCATTATGTCATGGTAAAAAAAGAAGAAAAGAAATATGTTTTTACTCATTTGAAAGAATAATGAATAGATAAGTTTCGATAATTATGATAAAACTTAAAACAATTAAAATTTAGTGATACGATAAAAATTTCTAAATTTTATAATATATTGGAAATTTTGAAAAACACATTCACATATTTTAGAATTATTTTTTTGTTTGCATAGAAAATTATTTTTAGGCAAAAATAAATGTTTATTCGTTTATTGAAATAGGGGTATTTTGGTCAAAACAAATGTTTACTAGTCAAATTTAACATCAACTAACGGTTGGGTGGATGAAAATAAACTCTCAAATATATAAGAGAAATTTCTGTCACATGCATTTTAATTTTAAGGGAGGTCTAAATATATTTTGAAAATAGAGGGGAGGTTTGAGTAATTTAAGTAAAATAGAGAGATGATCAATGTATTTTACTCTTTTAATTATCACAAAAAGAAAAAAGACCTTTTTTATTCTTAGAACTTCCCATAGAGCAATACATTCAGACATAAAAGCTAATTCAACATCCTCCTTCAACCATCTATATTTAAAAGAATTAAATCTGGACAGATTAAAAAATTAAATTATTTTAATAAAATTTCATTTATGTAATTTAAAACATAATATCTACTTGCTCATCATCTTATTTCACACATTTCATTTTTGTTATTTTTCAATGCTAAGGTTACATTTTCATCACTATAAAACTTAATTATTCATATTGATGACTAATTCATCCTATAATTAGAAATAAGTTTTATTTAATTAAAATAAAAATAAAATTATTCTAATATGTAATAAGCATGTATAATTAAAACTAAAATATTTGCTAGCAAAATATTTGTTTTTATAAATGGAGAGAAGTTTATGTTTCACCCTTCTTTCTGTGGTAATTTATGTTCTAACCCAACCTTAAAAAATTTGTTTGTTGCTCCAATAATGTTTGATCTCCACGCTAGGTAATCTTATTCAAATTTATATAGGCCCAAGTTATTGTCCTTTGCACTAATGTTATGGCTCGGGTGACAAGCATATAATTGTTATCCCTACATCATCATATAAATAATTTTTTTTTAAAAAAAGAAATAAGTTTAAATTCAATGCATTTTTTTTATAGGACTAGTGTTAACATTGCTTGTAGACTTGAATTCTATTCATATCCTTATAATAGTCATAGCATTATTGCTCGAAAATTTCATACCACATTTAGTGTCACTTGTATCAGTGTCTAATACTACATCTGATAGAATGTGTAACACATTTTGATACTACACCACTTATAACAAAAAATTCTAATTAAATATATAGTCTAAACTAGGCAAGTATTGAAAGGCCACATGTAGGCCATGATTTGATGGCTTATTTAATCATAACACCCTCTTATAGCATACTATCATACGTATTATAACACCCTGCCACTTGCGTCATTCCTTTGATACCACATTCAGTGCTACTTGTAAAACTGTCTAATACGACATCCGATACCACTTGTAACACAATATGATAGCACTTGTACCATCGTCTAATAGACGTTATGAACAGTTTGGTTAAATCGTGAGTTTTCCATTAATGTCGTATCGAGACATATAGGTTTATAGCACACAATGAAATTTAGTCAACAACTAAGACTAGGAACTTGATTAACCATTATAGATAGTTCCTTGTATCATACACTTTGCATATTGTTGTATCGAATGATGTTACAAGTGGTATCAAGTATGGTATTGAGGGCATCACCAGTGGTATCAGATGGTGTTGCATGTCAGTGTCATGATGACTGACATGTCTCATTATCGCTTTAACTCATATCATATAATTAATCACCATTTAATTCACAATTAATGCTAAGTGAACTCTAGGTAAGTAAATTAGTCTAAAATGAAATTGAGGTGTTGAAACTAGATCTCAACATGTTGTATAAGATGTTCAATTGTAAATTCCTTTTGATCCCACTTACAACGCAAGTCTTCACGGCCACTACGACCTCCCTGGTGCCTTAACTCATCTTAGTGTATGACTCAAAATGCACTTGTCCTTGCCTATTTAAATAAAATACTAAAAAACATGAAAAACAATAAGAATGAAATATTTACCATAATAAAGAAGGGAAAATCCTATATAAAGTTATTTAAAATAAAAAAAATGTTAAATTAGTAAATTCAATAAATAATTAATTAAGACATTAATTTATTTTATGTTTATTTTATGCTCTTTTTATTACTCACCTCTAATACTTCTCCTGTCTGCCAATAATTTATATAGGCTCTTGCTCTTCGAGGTAATGGTATGGTCTGCTTGACAGTTTCCACATAGTCCAGTCGACATCATTACCATGTAAATAAGTTTTTTAATGAATAAGTTTAAGGGAGAACCCTAATGAAATCCAACTCAAATAGCAAAATCCAAAATTGTAAGCCTAAATTTGAATTTTGGTATTTCAACTAGATTTAATTAGAATTTTACATTTTTGTTATTGGAGCCACTTTCTTTGTTTTTTTCCTCTTGATCGTATGAGGAGTGGTTTAAAGCTAGATATGGAATAGCTTCTCTAAGCTGTTTATTAAAAAAAAAGTAATTCCCAAAGCAATTATTTGGGGTTGAAATGGGCTTGGGATTGTTATTGGAGCTGCTTTCTTTTTTCCTCCTCCTGATTGTATGATAAGTAGTTTGAAGCTATACATGAGATAGTTTCTCTAAGCTGTTTATTTCACCGTTAAAAAAAATAATTCTGAGAGCAACAAATCTATGACTAAGGATCTGAGGTTAAAAAGAAAAAAGAAAAAAAAATACAGTTAAAAAGAAAAAGAAAAAAAATTCTGAAAAAGAAAACAACGCACCTCCTAAGCTATAGCTAGCAATGGTGCTGGAAAAATGATGAGGATCAGAGAGGTGAGAAAAGAAGATGATGAGAAGAGGAGGAGTATGTTGTGAAATGAGAAAAAAATGTGATTTTAAATTAAATCTTTGGAAACTCTTATATATTTAGCTGTATGCCACAGTTGCTATTTAAGGGAAATTGCATAAATAGTTAGTAGGGGAGAGAAAAAGAAGAAGACTACTTTTGTAGCAAGCGTTTTGTAAGATATTATATTGAATAGTATAATTAGAGACATACAAAAAAGGGAATATGACATGTAAATACCATTTGAATTTTTAAAATCTAAAAAGGTCTGTTAACATTTTAATAAGACACTAAGGTACTATGACCAAATTGGGTTTTTCAAATTCGGTGATGTGAAAAGTGATTCACAAACTAGCGAATTCTATTACTATTCTTGCAAATCTCATTATTCAACTTGCAAAAATTCCTTCTCTCCTCTATCACGGGCAAATTTCTCTCTCCTCTTTTAGTATGTATCAATCAATGTAAGATGAATAGTGCTGTCAGAGGGAGAGAGAAAAACAGAGATAAAAAAGCTAGTGAAATCCATTACTCTTCTTGCAAATCTCATTACTCATCTTGCGAAACCTGCTACTGTTTACATCAGAAAATTTTAAAAACCCAATTAGGTCCATGGTACTTTAATGTCTTTTTAAAATGTTAACAGACCAATTTAGATTTTGCAATTTTAAATGATATCTAAGTGTCATTTTCCCTTAAAAAAACATATACGCCATTTTTCCATAGAGCAATACATTTATACACAAAAGTTAATTCAATATCCTCCTTTAATCGTAAAATAATTAAATATGGACCATTAACAAATTAAATTATTTTAATAAAAATTTATTTATATACTTTAAAACATAATATCTACTTGCTCATCATCTTATTTCAATTATAATGTCACTTGTTATACCGTCTGATACCACACTAGTATGCCACTTGTAACACCTTCTGATGCCACGTTATGAGACCTTCTGTGGTATTGGAAACCAACAGAAACAAAGCTTTGGCTTAAAATCTCATTGGAAGAAATTTTGGTGGAAAACGAGCTGTGGGACTAAGTGATACTGATTATAACACCTTAACACACCCATGCTAATGTTATTCCTCTGGTTACTACTTGTAACACAACATAATACCACTTGTCCCATCGTTTAATAGACATTATAAATAGTTTTGGTTACTTAAGGGCGTATTGAGACATATAGGCCTGTAAGTCATGATGAAATTTAGTCAACAACTAAAAATAGAAACTTGTAGATTAAGCATGGGCATACAGTTCTTTATATCATATACTTTGCATATTGTCGTATCAGATGTTGTTGCAAGTGGTATCAAATGTGGTATTGAGGGTGTCATAAGTGGTTGGAAAATGATGAAAGATCAAAGGAGTAGAGAAGAGAAGATTAGAAAAAGGGGTGAACTATATTGAGAAAATGATATGGGATTTTAAGGAAAATCTATGTAGAAGTGTGAATTACATTGGGAAGATGTGAATTATATTCATATTCTTATCATGTCATAATGTTATTGCTTGAAAATTTGATACCACATTTATGTCACTTTTATCATCATCTAATACTACATCTAATACCATGTATAACCCCATTTGATACCACTTTATGATACCACTTATAACAAGAAAATTCTAATTGAACATATAATCCAAACTACTAAACAAGTATCAAAAGACCACATGGGAACCATGTCTTATTTGACTATAACAATATCTTATAATGTACTATGATACTTATTATAATGGTGTACCCTTTTGATGGTGCTAGCATCATTGCTACCCATCTGATACCTCATGATATAGTTTGGTAACCTTAATAAATTATAGAATTAGCTAATTTGTCTAAAAAAAACTAAATTATTTATTAAATAAAATCATTTACTCCTTTTTCATAGCTGGAAATAATGCATTTTGCCTTAAGTTCTTTAATGCTTTCATCGAATAAGTTTCCAACAAGTTTGGGCTGCAGTCTTGATTAAAATGGGTTGATGATTCGTAGCTAAATATTCCTCACTCTATAATCAGAAATTAGGAATAAAAATAGGGTATAAAAAGTGAAAATAGAAGCTTATGGGTAAAGTGTATGCATTATTGTGCTTTTGAGAACTTCTTGGCATCTAATACAAAGATTTGCATTTATGGTTATCCCACTTAACTTTAAAATTTTTTTAAAGTGTTGGATCTTTACGGCTTGGTTTGTATTTATTTCGCTAGGTTGTTGATTTCGCCTTTTATGATGCCCACTAGCGGCAACAATAATCCCTTTCCAAACACAAAAGCGATATTGGTAGTATTGTAATACACTTTTCCCTGCACAGCTAACCCAATCAAATATATAAAAATAAAGCTTCAACGTAGACTCAATAGCCTCAACGGTAGAAAATAAAAACAAACAAAAGCTGGAGCAACATATCCTCCATGCACATCTCCAATGGAGGAAAGAGGAGATAAAAAGAAGGTTGTGAGGAGTCTAGAGGAAAAAGAAGGCTATAAGAAGTCCTTCTACAATGAGAGAAGAAGAATACTGTGAGAAAGTCTTTCTGCAATAATAGTGTGAGAAAGTCTTTCTGCAATAATGGTAAGAAGATTCACTATTGAAATATGAGAGATTCACTACAATATTGGTAAAAGGAGTCCGGAGGTGAGAAGAAGGCTTTGAGGAGAGCCTACTGAAGTTCTCACTACTCTTGCATAATGAGAAAGTTGAAGCTCGCTTAGCCGGAGGGTCTTAGAGTAGATAGCTTCGATAAGTTTCCCGGGTAGATAGCCGTTCGAGTTAAAAAGAAAGGGAACCTTTTTTCAGGAGATAGAATAAGCCAAAAAAGACAAGGGCTGGTGAGTGAGGCTGTTTAAGTTGACAGACCTTTTGTTGAGAGGAGAAGAAGGTTGTGAGGAGTCATTTGCAATAATGATAAGAAGATTTACTAGAGATTTATTGCAATGTTAAGAAGATTCACTACTAAAATTGGAAAGATTCAGTGCTACTGCAACATGCATAAATCAACCCTTCTTATGTTAATATGATGGTTCTAGCTTTATTATTCGAAAATCTAATACCATTTAGGTCATTATGTTAATATGATGGTCCTAGCTTTATTATTCGAAAATCTGATACCATTTAGGTAATTGGTATCATCGTCTAATACTACATTTGATACCATGTGTAACACCGTTTGATACCATCAAACTACTAAGTAAGTATCAAAAGACCACATGGGAACTATGATTGGATAGTTTCTTTAATTATAACTGTACTATGATACTGATTATAACACCTTAGTGCACTATTTTGATGGTGCTAGCGTCATTCCTACACATCTGATACCACATTATGTCCTACTTGTAATACTATTTAATACCACATCCGATAGCACTTGTACTATCTTCTAATAGTTGTTATGCATGATACAGTCAACAAGGAACTTGTAAATTATCATCTACTTGTATCATATATACGGGTCCAAGTCATTGCTCTTTGGGCTATGCTATGGCCTACTTGACGATTTCTATATAGTCGAGCTTACATCATTACCATATAAATAAGTTTAAGGGAGAATCCTAATGAAATCTAACTAAACTAGCAAAATCCAAAAGTGTAAGCCTAAATTTGGATTTTGGTATTTTCAACTGGATTTAATTAGAATTCTACTATTTTTTAATGTAAAATATTACTTACCCCTAGTCAATCAATCATGTATATGTTAAAGTGAAGGTCACTTCCTATGCTAGTCTTTCAAGATGTCTTGCTAGATGCCTACAATCGTGAAAGTGCAACCTAACATGTAGAATTAATATTAAAAACTATTTTTTTAATATAAACTAGAATATATAATTAATATAAAAACCAAATTATTACCCATCTTGATTGAATAAGCATGTTTCATTGTCATGTGCAGGAGAAATGTGTTGAGAAAAGTCCAACCGCATTCATAAATAAGATGGGCTGTCCATAGTTGGATTGATGTTCTTCCCCTCAAATCACATATTAGAGGGGGAAAATGATAGTAAGAATTAGTGGAAAAAATTATGGCAAAAAAGTAAAAAGAAGAAGGTTATTACAATTTTAATGAGATATCTGTGTCCATCTTTGCAGTTTGTTGCCATCTTGATGCCTCAATTAAAAGGTTTTCATGGTGAATGGATTTTTCTCCCCTATTTGTTACTATGGGTTTCTGTTACAAATTTATAGAATCTATAGCAAACTGTCTAATACCACATAAGATATCACTTCTAACACTTTCTGATACCAATACCACTTATAACACTATCTGATACCACACTAGGATAGCACTTATAACACCCTCTGGTACCACAGTATGAGACTTCATGCATAAGGTGGTAGAGGAAGCCAATAGAAATAAAACTTTGGCTCAAAATCTCACCGGGAGAAATTTTAGAGGAAAACAGGGTGTGGGAGTAAGTGATAAATGAATTCTACTTTCTTACCATGTTTAGTCAAGTGAACTCTTTTTTCTCATTTTTGTGCTTATTGGTCAGGATCCAGGTCTTATGTGGATTAGTTATACCAAAACTTGGTTCAGGAAAGGTGAAAAAAGTTGTTTCTCTAGATGCCTACATCGTATTAATTCTACTTGGATAATTTTGTTCACATTTATAATAGGAAACCAAATGGCTACATCATGCTAACAAGTAGTTTCAAGATCGGGAAATTTAAGTTTTTATTTTTTTAGTTGAAAAATTTAGAGATTAAAGAGCATTAACTTGGCAAAATTGTTTATTAGCACTTGTTCAAGTAGAGTTGTTCGAAATCCTTCTAGTGCCAACTTCATGTAACAATTAGCATTACATATCAGATCATAAATCACGCTTATGTTTTTGTACCATAATGACTCATAATATCGTTAATGAATGCCATTATTGATCATTAACTTCCACCTAACTTGCTAATATATATATATATATATAAAATTTTAGCTTGGCGCTATGAGTAAACTTAGGTTTTCATGTCAAACAGGTCGATCATCTTCATCAAGAAACAATATAGCAAATGTTTCAGCTGCTTGATGCTTTCTTGCTTTAGGCGAATATTTCCAACTCCTATGATCCTTTAGCTTACTTTTAGCTAATCTTCTTCCGGAACCAGCTTAGTCTTTATAGCAAGAACAAAAAAGCTTGGAAGTTGAACAAGATGACCATGGCCACTGTCCCATGAATACAAGCTATTTGTTATTGTACACAGCAAAGCTGTATGCCTTTGGACATATTATTAGTTATTGATTGGGAAACTGACTAGCATGAGAAAACAAGCTGAAATTTTCTTGTTGATATTAAATCTTAGGTAAAATATGCAATTTTAATAATAAACTTTTATGGAAAAGGGTATCTAGCACTATAAACTTATTTTAGGTGCTAAAATGCTCATGAACTTTACAAAATGGGGCAATTTTAGCACAACCATTATTTTAATACTAAAGGTATTATGTGGGTCCCATAGATTGTATAGGTGTCTGAAATTTCCTTTTTAGGGTGAAGGTGCAATTTTAACAACAAATTTTTAGGGTGAAGATTATCCTAAGGCCCTAACACAACATTATTGTTAAAAGTGCATCTTCTCCTTGTAAAATTGGACACATGTATAATTTATGTGATTCACATAACATCGTTAGTACTAAGATAACGATAGTGTTAAATTACCCCTTTGTAAAGCTCATGTACATTTTAGCACCCAAAAAAAGTTTATGGTGTCAGATGCCTCTTCAAAAAAATTGTTAAAATTGCACATTTATCCTAAATTTTAAATGAAGGGTCTTATGAGAGGTAATAATATGGTTACTACATACACACCGTAAAGAATCCAATTCATTAATGATTAGGCCAAACCTAGAGTAAGTATTGGTGTCTGATTTCTGAGGTGATTGTTTTTAAATTTGTTTTTTTATCCCTTTTTAGATATCAGATTTTTGGTTGTCTACGGTCAGTTACAAGTTTTCAGTTGGTGCTACCATGCCTGTATTGAGGGACTTGAGATCGCATAATTAGGGCTGAGCAACGGGCGAGCGGGGCTGCCCTGTGCCCTTAACTCATGTCCCACCCATTTATCTTATACGGGTATGAGTAAGCCCGTATCCATTGCCTAACTTGTTTAACCCGTTATAAACGGGTAGGACTTACATGAGCGGGTTTCAACAAGTTCCCCCAACCTGCTTGTACTGATAGCCATTAAAAAAACTGAGAGCATGTTCATCGAAGAAGAAAAAGGAAAAAATAGAGAGAGAGAGAAATCCTTATGCTCAACAGTAAAGCTCAATGACAGACACAACATATATGAGATGAGATCGTGAGATGAAAAAGAAAATGAAGAAGAAGAAAGCGACAACGGTGCAAAGTTAGAGACAAGAGTCAACTGGTCATTGTTGTAGAGACGGAGGAGGAGACTAGGAGCAATGGCGATGTGAGAGGCGTTGTGAAGGAGAAGGCTAAAAAGATGGGGTTAAGGTAGAGAAAGAGGAGGATGTCAACTGGAGGATTAGGAGACCACGCACTGCAAGGGGAAAGGGAAAAAAGTTGAAGCATAAAGAAGAAGAGTAGGAGACAGAGCAGTAAATGAGAGGGCAAAAGGATTTAGGTTATTTGACAACTTGTCTATTTTAAAATTGAAATTGTTATATAAAAAGTGGAAAAAAATTGGTGAGCTGTATAGGTTTAAAGGGGATTCGAAGGTGGGACCAAGAAGCATTAAATAACTCTTACCACCAGACCCATGCGTACAACTGAGGTAAGGAGTGGAGAATTAATATATTATAAGGTATTTTAACATATATAAAAATATATATATATACGGGCGGGACATAGGCAGCCTGTGGTTGTACCCGTACCCCGCCTCGTTTAAGTATGCACCCCGCCCATTTGAGCCTGCCGTTACGGGCTCAATTCGGGCGGGTTAAACGGGTAAAAAATCCACGGGTTGTGGGCGGGCTCATGGGCCACGGGTATTTTGCTCAGCCCTAGCTGGCTTTACCCAATAAAGTATCAAATCAACGACTATCCTATCTTTTCTTCTGATAGGTTATTATTTGGAGAAGTTGCATTTATGCCTCTGTCTTGGTTTGTTGTGCACTTTGGTGACTTGTATTAAGGCTTAGTTGTGTCTCTTACATAATGGTTAGGCAGAGAATACAAATATATGTCATGTTATTGGTCAGACTAGCCTATCGTGCTTTGACTATAAAGCTCGATGTTCCAATCTTTCTAGTAGATTGCGTTTTAGGTGTGTGTCGTCATATTTTTTTAGCTTAGCCCATGTTGTTAATTGTTATTTGAGATAATTGAAAAGTTGTATTTCATTGATATAATTGTTAGGTTTATATACAAGATAGATGACACATAGAATTAATTACATACATGTTTAGAATCAATCCTAATTAATATAAGAATATTTCCCTATTTACAACACTCTCCCTCAAGTTGGAACATAAATGTTAATTAAGCCCAACTTGTTACAAAGATAATCAACACGAATTACAGTTAAGGCTTTAGTCAACAAATTGTTGAGACCCTAGTTT
>JBAGKO010190790.1:0-15056 GCA_037177275.1 Acacia concinna
GGCTTGAAGCCCGTGGATCAGCCCGTGGCCCATAATGAGATGTGTCGGGCCTAAAAAATGAGCACATTGTTCGAACTTGAAAATGATGTTAAAAGTGATGATGGTCTTGGTGAACAAACTGATAATGTTATTTGTATTGTTTAGACTTTAATATTTAGTTTATAATTTATAATTTGATTTCATCTAGTAAGTTTTTAGATTGTGGACATTAGTTTTTAACCTTTTTGACTTTGTGTTTATATTAATTTAGTGTTTTAATTCAATTTTGATAATATTTATATTTTAAATTAAATATTTTAGACTTCAAACACATAAATAAAAAGAAAATACATTAAACGGGCCTAAAGCCTGCGGGCCGGCCGGAGCCTATTACTAAACGGGCCGGGCCTATAAAATTTGGTACTTTTTTGAACTCGGGCCTAAACGGGCCGACCCAAATTCCCGACTCTAGGTGGAGGGTGGATTCTGATTGAAAAGGAGAAAATAGAATATTCAAAGTATCTTCTCCCACTTTGATTATATATATATGGTTCAATATGGGATAATAATATATTTGAGCAAAATTTGTAAAGCACCAGTACTCAATGTATGTATATGAAAAATTATCAAGCCTTCCTCCGCCGATAAAATTTCAAATGAGGAACTTTGATTTTGACTTTTCCATTTCAGATAATAGATATATTGTCATTTATAAAAAAACTATTTTCTTGAGGAGTTTCCACAGTAGCGAACCACTCCAGTCCTTTTTATAATGGGATTTGCTCCCTTCTTTTCCAACATTGCGGCTTCATTTTGTTATAAGTTATTTGATCTATCATATTGCGTGACGAATCATCCTATGAGCATTTAATAACTAGAATATTCTTTCAATTAACAAAAGAAAAGGAAGTTACAACAAGGTCCTACAATAGAAATTTAATAAACAAAAGTCCAATATAATAACAAGGTGCAATTATAGAAATAGCAACTGGTTTATACCTCTCATTAGTCATTTCGTAGTTGAAGTTTTTCTTTGAGGCTTCATAATAATTATAAAAGAAACTAGAACAAGCTGGTACAATTAACATAAAATCATGAAATTATAGCCAATTTTATAAGGAAAATACTTATATCAAATTTTCTATATCCATTTTATCAAGATTTCCAATCACATGTAACCATGTGTATTAACTTTGAATTATTATCAATTAATTATAAAATCAAATGCAATAAATATGACACATGCTTATATATGATTGGAGAACTTGATAGAATAGATGTTAGGAACTTGATGTACGTATGATCCATTTTATAAATCTATCAATATCATTTTATTTTTAAGAATCATTGTAAAATCATGTACTTTAATTTTTTTTTTCAATTAAACAATTTTAAAAAGTGAAAAACACTCATCAATGCAAGGTAGTATAAGCGATGGAATCTTTTGTTGAATAATTAAATCAGATCCTCCCTTTTTCTTTTTTGATAGTATTTGAAGCCGTGCCTCAGGTAATTAATCTTCCAAGATCCACCGACAAGAAAGACCGAATAACATCAGGAGGAGGTTAAGAAAACAAGGTCTAATTTTGAATGTCTTAGCAGCCAATGTCTTTTTCAGGCCCTTGCAATAAACAACAACTAATTTTGAATGAAGAGCTAGGGGCCTCTAATGTGTCACTAGCGCATTTGGTTCAATTATATGGGAGATGGTTACATGTAATCCCAATGTAATATGTTGATTATAATATTTGGTTGGGCTTATATAATGTAAACCAGATTATAAAATATAATCTTGATTACATCATTGGATGTAATGAGGATTACATTGCTAGGAATCATTAATGGGAATGCAGACATTCTGTAATTAAGTAAAAAAGACCATATTGCCATTATAATTTTTTAACTTAACTAAAGTGCCTATCGATAAATGTTTTTAAATATTAAATAATTACTACCATTAAATATTCAAAATATTAAGTAATTATATAATATTTTAAAAAATATTTCCCCAATAAAAATAATTAAAAAAAATATATTCACCTATTAAAAATATTAAAATATCCCATTAAATAATATTCTTACCGTTAAACATTAAAAAATTACCATGAATCTAACTTGTATCCGGCATAATATTTTTGCCATTAAATATTAAAAAATTATTATAAACTTGACATTTACACCGCACAAATTGAAAAAATTACTATAAATTTAAGGTGTATATTATACATATACACATATATACGTAGATAGGGGTAATTCTATCTTTAACTGTATTATTCTCATATATTCTCATATGAAATGTAATTCAATCAAACGTTTTTAGGTATATGCATCATTTTTCCTTAATGACGAACCAAACAAATTCATAAAACTATTATTACATTATATTACATTACATTGTATTACATTAATTCCATTATATTTGATTATGTGAAACAAACGGGCACTTGTTGCTTGAAATTTCACACCTTCTCAATTGTTTAGTTATTTTTTGTCCTCATTAAATTATACATAAAATTAATAATATTTTGATATCTTATATGCATAAAATGGTATACTTTTGAATTTTTTTTTTCAATTTAGGGTTTAGTATTTTGGTAGAACTTAATAATTAAAAAAAATGGTTAAGATGCTAAAATAACATTTAACTTTTTTCAAAGTTGTAACAGGAACCATAAACTATTTTTGGGAACAAATGCAATCATAAACTTTTAAAATAAAGACAAAACTATTAAATCCAACTAACTTTCATTGATTACAATGGGAAAAATTAATCTTCTAACATTAAAATTTTGACTTACTTATAATTTAGTCCCTAAACTTTTGACTAACTTACAATTAAGTCCCTATTGGTTTTGAGTCACTAAAAATGTTAAAATACTATTAAAAATTGTTTAGGTGGATTTTACAATAGTTAAAAAAATAACAAATTAAACTATAGATCTTTTACGTGATGCTCATAACAGCCATTTAATATAAGAAAATATGTTTGAAATTAGCTTTTGAAGGATTGTCATGGACGTTGTAGATGCCTCATAAGGTTTCTAGAAAAAAGAGGCAGAGAGGGATGTGAGTGTGTGGACAACGATGCTGTTTTTTTATTTTTATTTTTGAATAAAATACTTCAACCACACTTCTATTTTGCCTTAATTATAGAGACAACCTCTCTATTTTGAAATAAAAATGTATGTGATACTAACCTCCCTTATAAGATTCTATAGACCGAAACAATTAGTTGACTGATAATTTTAACTTTTGGACGTTTGTTTTACCAAAATCTTTTTAACATTAGAATAATTTAAAAATACACAAACACACACATTTATATGTATATATAGGCGTCGAAAAAAAGTGTACCACCAAAATGTAATTCTCATAGATTTTTTTAGCTATCAAATATGTTAAAAAAATATTAATTTAGAGATTATAAAATTCATAATTTTAATTTGTCACTATATTTATTGAAAATTGTTTATTTTAGTTTTTTAAATGACTACATGTTAGTAAATAAATTGTATTTTTATATAAATTTTAATTGAAAAATGTATGTTCAGAATATTTTTTTTAGGATATTCTTAACCAAATTAATAATTTAGACTTAAGTGTATGTTTTCAAAACAGAAGATATGTTTAGGTAGTTAAGACAAAATAAAATGGTGTTTGTATTTTACTCTTTTTAACATTATTTTAACATTTTTTGCCACATGAGACTCAAAAAATCATGGATTAAATTGCAAGCAAGTCAAAAATTTAGGAATTGAATTAAAGGCCAAAAAATTAACTTTTCTTATTATAATATATGGAAGTTAGTTGAATTTAATAGTTTTGTCCTAAGAAGGTTTATGGTTAATTTTACTTTAAAAATAGTTTAAGGTTATTATTGCATTTTTAACAAAAGGTTAAAAGTTATTTTAATAACTTAACAAAAATTAGAAGATTGAAGCAGGATTTGTAAAAACCACGTCCCAAACCGATGAAGGAATGGCGGCGCATGGGTGTGTGAGTAGTTAGAACCTTTAGACTTCGGAAACTTCGTTGAACTATCAGACCAATTTTGGTTTGGTGGGTCCCATTGATTTTTCCCCCCTCCTCAACGCATGATACTACCAACGGTCGGCGTCCAAAAACCCAGTGCTTTTTAATTAACCTGGTTGCCATATGTCATTAGTTAAGACCACTCTGTTTTTTTTTTTTAGCTAGAATCTGGAATTCATTCACATACTCAATATGAATACAACCCACAAAATAACAGTACTCTTTTCTAGTCTATCTTTCATCTACCTCCCTCTGAGAACAAAAAGGAGGCTGATTAAAGATACAAAAATTCTATCTAAATTGTAAGAATGTTTCCCTAACCTAGTTGCTAAAGCCATAGTATCTCTCGGGGCATACTGAATTATGACTTGCCATTCTCTATTTAATACATATCTAATTTCATTAATCACATCTTTAAAAGGGTGATTTTGACCACATCCCCTAATAGAATAATTAACTACTTCCATATAGTCAGAGAACAAAAATAATTTTTCTAAAACAATTAGACCAACACCAATTAAGACCATGGATGAAACTGATGATTTCTACGATTGCTGGTGGGACAATGGTAAGCTTGCATGAAAACCTGCTAATCCAAGGTGTCATCTATACTCTGAATGTAAACCCCACATCCGCTCCTTCCATTAGATAAAACCAAGCCATCCCCCTTCAATTTGACAAAGGTGGTATTGACTATCCCCCCATTGTTATCTAGGGTAGACCACTCTATTTTAAGTATACATGAATTCTACTACCTATAATTTTAAATATAAGACTTATTTAATTTTTAAAAAATACTAAAAAAATTAATTACATTACTTTAATGCATTTAAATTTATTGTTTTTTCAAACCTATTTTATCTAATTTATAAACTGATTATATATAATATAATGATATGCTACATATGATACGATTAGGTAATTTATTTACTTTTTTAATCTCTCTAAAACAAATTAACTAAATCTTATATTTAGAGTTAGAATGAGTATATACTTAGTTCGTATAGGCACTAGTGTGTGATGTGCCTTTTCTAATGTCCCCTAATTTTGGCGACATTCCCAAATACATTTTTTTATGGCTATTTAATTTGTTTTATGAGATTTTATATGAAATGAGTCACATTTTAATATCTAATGAGCAAAAAATAGAATTTTTTTCCCTTTTTTTTTTTTACAAATTTTTAAAGATTTAAGACATTAGATAAAAATAAAACCGCACACTTGTAGGCCTTTAAATCTTTGAAAAATTATATAAAATTGAAAAAAAGCTCTATTTTTTCTATAAGAAATCAAAATACTAATCATGCAGAATCTAATGATCCAAATAACCATGAAAAATTGGCAAAAAAAAAAAAAAACATGAAAAATGCATCTGAGAGGTGTCGAAGGTTCCAAAGATATACTCTAACATTTACCTCCAGGACTTTACCGCCTTTCATTCAAAGCCAAATCAGAGTACAGTTGCGTCAGAGAATTCTCTAGCTTATTACGAGTGCTATCATATTTTGAGAATTTTATTGATTTTAGTTAAACTGAGAACGAAGCATCTCTCGTTTACTTTTATTGTCTCTAAACACATTTCATATTCCTATAAATAAAGTAAACAAATAAACCAATTCCAACCCAAGTTCCAATTACATTTTGTAGCAAGGTTCAAGAACTATAAAACAAAATGCACAAGAAAACATATAACCAATTTAGACATAAAGTAAAATCAAAATCAATAACTAAAAGATCTTAGAAAACCCAGCCTTGGTGCCACATGACCAAAATGGCCATTTGACCATTGTTCAAGATTATTTGGATAATTTTTTTCAAATTAATCATTTCATGTTGAATCTGAGAGGTGTCAAGGTTTCAAAAAGGCCATTGGTGCCAAGTGAAAATGGCGGCTCCAAAATGGTCATTGGCCGACGGCCGTTGCTTCCACGGTCGAAAGATCGCCATTGGCCACATTATATAAACTCTCAAGCAGATACCTCTGCCACAGTGAAGCTTCAAAACCCAATATGCCTCTCTTGAGCGCCTTCAGGTAATTAAGTCCTTGCCTTCCTCCTCCTTTAATCTCTGTTGCTCTTATTCATTAATTTATGTTCTTTTCTTTCTATCCCACTTGCCTCTATATAACTTACGAAATTTTTTCCAACTGATGACAAATTTGCCAACTCACTGATCTTGGTTTGTCATCACCATGCTCTGTGCTATTCTTGGAGTTCTCTTATCTTCTTCTCCATCAATGTTGGAGGCAAGCTCTATAATGTTCTGGGCTTTTCCCTTTCCATCCATCGGAGACCTTTTACGGTCAGCGTGTGTGTGTGTCTGCAACAACTCGTACCTTGCCATGAATGCATGCATACCCATTTTTGTGGGGCCCAACTCACATACTGATTTAATTTTTCAGATTCCTTCCTCCACCTGAAGCTTTTGGTAATTTAATCCAAGAGTTAACTTCAATCGTGGAGAGGTGGTACCCAGAATCATCGCCATTGGAGGAAGCCTCTGCAAGGACATGGACATTGATCGCAAGCAGAAGCATATATAGATGCACAGGAGACGTTGTATCTGGAACTCTAGCCTGTGCAGTGTTAGTATCATTTCTGATCTCCCCTCATGAGACTCCAATCTATGTCTTCCTCATCTGGGCAATATTGGTTGTTGCATATTTGGTGAACAACGAGGCAGCAGTTCCTGGAAACGACACTGATTCAAAAATTACCTGATATTGTCTTGTAAGTACCTTAGCCTTTTGTTACCATATATGTTTGGTTTACATACGAAGATAGAGGTACTCTGTTTTTGATATATGGAAACAGAGCTTTGTGCTTTTGAAGATTGTTAGAAGTTGAATGAGTCCGTAAGTTAAAAGTGTACTTATTTTGCTTGATTGATTTGTCTTGTATAATTTATCTTAGAACGAGTGTTTACTAAAAATGACGGGGCTACTATATTTCTTATCCAGGTGTCCTGTCCTTCTAGTAGGGAATAATGATTACTATGCAGATTAAGGAATGAATGAAAGTAGGTCGGAGTTTTAGTAAAAAGGAGTGAACGTGAGGGCGTAGAAGGACAAGTTAAAGCTGCGAATGAAGACGAAAGTTTGGAACGATTGGTCATATAGTATAATGTTCTACTCTTCTACCCTTATGTATAGGATATGAAATTCACCCCCCACCCCCCGGTAAATTTTATATGATTGTGAAATTTTTCCTTTTATTTATTATTATATTAATTTTATTCTCATAGACTATAATATATATATTCTTTCTGATTTTAATTATAAAACTTAATTAATTTTTTAAAATTCTAAAAAAGTTAATTATATTATTTTAAAGTATTAAATTAATCGTTTTTCTTCAAACTATATTTTTACTTGAATCAAACTTTTATTTGACTTATAAACTAAAATATGATATAATAAAACATAATATATGATATGATTAAATAAATTATTTTACTTAACTTTTTCAAAAATCAACTTGATCTTAGACAGAATGGAGTATATATTAAATAGAAGTAAAATTAAAAGATTATTAAATTTTATGAAATAGTTAATAAGATTTAAGAAGTTTTTTTTTTGTATGAATGAAAAATGTTAGAAGTGTCTTGAAGACCAAAAGAGTAACCTCTAAAAATATTCATTAAGTTGTCTAAATTTTTTTATTTATTAATTATTTTTAACATTTTTTTAGAATTAAAAAAAATTAAATTTCATTAATTCTATTTTAAAATTTAAGATTTTTTTCAACTTTACCTCCTCCTCCTCCTCCGTTTTTTTTTACAAACTTTCCTTCTATTTAATACTCTTATACAATATAGCCCATAAAAATAAAGTATAAATATAATAATAAAAAGAGAGTAAATTTTATATTTATATGAAAATTTTAATTATGTGATTAATAAATAGGAATAAAAATATTCATTTTACTTTATAAATACAACTAGATGAGGATTTAAAAACCTCAAATACCATGAGGAACAAACAAATTTAATCAATATATTGGCCATCTCCTCATACTCTCCTATACAGCAAAAATTACCTGTGAAATCAAATTGGATTGAAAAATTATACCCTAATATATATAAGACCAATGGACCTAAACTTTAGAATTTGTTATAAGATTAATTCTTAAGAATAGCTTTTACGATTCATGAAGTAAGTATACAAAAAGAGCTTTGTCTCGGTTTGCGAAAAATGGCTTTTGAAACTACGATTTTCATGTTACCCAAACAGAAGATAAGTTGTACTCCTTCCATTCCTATTTATAAAACCCCGTTGACTTTTTTGGAGAATCCTAAGAAAATTCTAAAAAAGTTAATACATTATTTAATAATATCATATGTTGTCTTTTATTACATCATATAGTAATTCATAAATCAAATAACATAATTTAAAGAAAAAATGACAAATTTTAAGAGATATGTTGTATTTTATTACATTATATATAATTTATTTAATTGATTGTTGTTACAGCGATCACCCATATAGGACACGTTGAAGTTGGAGCGGTTATACATCGATATTTAGAGGACAACAATAGTAAATCTTTGAGTGGTAAACTTGGTGTTGCCCTAATTGACATGCACTCTAAGTGTGGTAGAATAGAGAATACTATCTCAGTATTTGAGGATATTGATCAGACAAATGTTGACCATTGGAATGCTGTGATTGGTGGCTTGGCTATTCATGGTATGGGCGAAATGGATATCAATTTTCTCTTCCAGGTGATAAAGGAATTTGTTAAACCTGACAATATCACATTCATTGGAGTGTTGAGTGCTTGTGGGCATGCCGGTTTATTGAAGAAGAGACTGATATGTTTTGAGCTCATGCAAAGGGTATACAAGATTGAACCTAAGATGCAACACTATCGATGCATGGTAGATATCCTTTGCCGAGCTGGGCATGTTGAAGCAGCTAAAAAACTCATCGTGGTTATGCCTGTCGAACCAAACGACGTGATTTGGAGGACTTTGCTTAGTGCTTGTAAAATCCATGAGAAATTCACTCTTGGAAAGCCAGTTGTTGAGCAATTGATTGAGCTAAACTCTTTCAATCCAAGCTCCTACGTGCTCCTATCTAATGTTTATGCTAGTTTGGGCATGTGGGACAACGTGAAAATAGTTAGGATGGTGCTGAAGGAGAGAAACCTGAATAAAATACCAGGCTGTAGTTGCATTGAATTGGAAGGAGTTGTTCATCAGTTCTCTGTACAAGACAAGTCACACCCTCAAGTTGAAGAGGTTTATTCCATGTTAAGTGGTTTGTAAATTCCCATTTAGAAGGAGATGGTTGCATGCAGCATCTGTATTTCTATTTTAAGGAATTTTTTAAAGTCCTACTATGTATGGATTTCTTGCTGCTAAGTTTTTCCACTGAATGATCAATTGGTGGATATCTTTACCAAATCTTTCAAGGGTCATCGGATTTGATACTTATGTAACATGCTTGATGCATATGATTTGTATGCCCTATCCTTAGAGGGAGTGTTGTAATATATGTAAATATTATAATTGATAGATGGTAGTTTTTTAGGCAATGAAGCATCTAACTGTTATGTTGCCATGGTTAATTAAAAACATCACTGTTGTTCTTTAATGGAAGAAGACCTGATATTCCTCAATAATAAAACCATGGCATTTTTGTCTTAGAGAAAAAGGGGTAAGTTAAATCATGTACGAGCCAATTTGCTTTCAAAGTAGTTATGTGTTAGATTTCAATTCTTTCACAACAAGTATTTGCGTATGTGCTGATATAGCGTCAATCTTTTAAATCATTTGTTTTTCCCCCCTCATATTCTCTGAACTTTTTTCGTGTTCGTAGTACTTTATTTTAACAAGAAGTTAGCTTTCTTTCTGTTTTCTTTAAAACAAACTTGCACCTTCGTTAATCGTGGGTTTAAATTGATTGATGTTGTTCCTTTAATTCATATTTACTTATAACTAACACAAGTTATGATTTTTAGGTTTGAGGATAATTGGAACCCCTCTTGCTGGTGTCTAACATGATTGATCTTAAATTTTTTATTGTTAATTTATAGGTTAATATAACTTTTCGTCCTTTAAGTTTGACCAATTTTCAGTTTTGGTCCCTCAAGTTTAAACGATGTGATTTTGGTTCCTCATGTTTACCTTATTTATAACAGTTAATCTCTGAAGTTTGAAAAGGATTTGGTCCTTCTTTTGATAGTGTTAATAGATCTGATGCGACACTAATACAGTTAAAATAGCTTATATGACATGTTTATTAAAAAATTGGCATGACAAATGATATTATTTTAGTTAATTATAAGCTGAACATTTAATTAAAAAATAAAATAAAAGAACCAAGTCCATTGCTATGTCATTACAAAGGAGGCTTTATAATTGAGACCGAATTGAGTATTTAATACGCCATTTATCCTAAGAAGAATGCCACACATGTTACTTTAATAGTTTTAGTGCCATGTCAGATGGATTAACACTGTTAAAGGCAGGACCAACTCCTTTTTAAATTTCAGGGACTAATTATTATAAAAGGAGTAAACTTGAGAGACCAAAACTACCTGTTTTAAATTTAAGGAACCAAAACCAAAATTTGGTTAAATTTGAAGGACCAAAAGTTATATTAACCCTTAATTTATTAAAGGGTTTAGATATGTGCAACTTCTAAAATATTTTCTCACTGTCTAGTATCCTAAAGTATTTTATGGTTCACCCACCAAACCCTCCCCAGGGTAAGCATGCATGTCTGAATAAAATTTCATATGTCTATTGGATGGCATAAATACCTGAAGTATAATATATTATCTAGAGTTTAGGATAATGGCACCACTACAAACTACATCTAGCATTTTTCATCTGGAAAGTTCACTGTAATGCTTTGTTTCTTCAATTAAAGGTTGCTCCTTTCACCCAGTGAGGGGACTGTGAGGACTTGAATTTTTCATTGGCTAGTTTATGAGCATAATTGTGTTTATAAATTAACCAAGGACCTTAAGTTCCAATCCATATATTAGGCCTTCCCAATGGAAAGTCATTGTTTAGTTTTAATTAGATGGTGCTCATAATTTTACTGACATTGTTTGGGATTATTGAGCTCATCACCATATATATATGGGATCTATTTTTGGTGAAAACTGTCATTATGTTGTTCCAAGAAACTTTTCAATGACATCGTCTTGTAACCTTAACCAAAGAATCTTTGAGAAGTAACTTGGGGACCGACAAAAACACTCTCTTTGGAATAATAAAATAACTTCCTTATTTGAATTTGTCCTTGATACTAAATAAATCAGTAATATATGAAATGAAAGAGTTTATTGTATCTTATATTGTGCTATTCCCACTGTTTCCATAGAAATAGGTTAATTGTAGTTTGCTAACGGTAGAAAAATCATAGTTTTTTCTTTTTATATTTATATTCTTTTGGTCCTTAATATAAGACATAGTTGATATTTTTTTAAGAGATTAAGGAAGTTAAATAAGTTAGTTAATCATAGTATATATTGTGTATTATCTGACTATATATCTTAATCTTTCCAAAAAAAGGCTACTATATTTTATATTCAATTCGATCTATCCTAAATATAAGATAGAATTGACTTTTTTATGAGAAATTAAGAAAGTTAAATAAGTTACTTAATCATATAATATTACGTGTTTGATTAGAATATTTATTAATTTATAAGTTAGACAGAATAGTTTGGATAAAAAAATAAATATAAATACTTTAAAGTAATTTAATTAATTTTTTTAAAAAAAGTCAACTCCTCTTATATTTAGGACTAGGGGTAGTACTAAGGATCGGATGAGTATGGGCTCCCAAAAGGTCTGTGGTAGAGTCTGAATATTGTATGGTTCATTATTTGGTCAACACAGTTAATAAACATGGACTTCATAACTAAATGAGGGCTTCATGCCACTGCTTTGACAATTTTATTATGAAAGATATATTTACTACTTTATATTGAGGAGAAATTCCGTGTCTAGAAATGATGAAATCTGAGATAATAATTAATGAATGGGGAATAGTGAATAATAAAACTTCATACTGCATTATGTTTAAATTTGGATTTATTTTTAACATATGTTTTTGGTATCATCCTTTAAATTGCATGGTTATTGTATAATGTACTGTTTGTAATATGTTACAGGTAATTTGCTCACAGGATGAAAAAGCAATTGAACAGAAACATGCATCCTCACCTGTGGTAAACCCTAATTCTTGTTATGCACGATGTTTAAATTTGAACTTAAAGAAGATCAAACATCTTAAGTTAATATATATATATATATATGTATGTATGCATTCATCTAGAATTTAAGATAATAACAGCACCCATCTTGCTTTGTCACGTTACAGAAATTTGGAGGGAACAAATCCGGTGCTAGCTTAACTTTTAGCCTGTGCTGTATTACAGAGTTAAGAAGATGAAAATCATGAGATAAGTATATCTAAGTTCCTTAAACCTTACAATCCAGTAAAACTGAAAAGACGTCCAAGTCTTCTTACTATACCTGCAGCCATCTCTTTTCATAATTACACTACATCAGAACATGCAAAAACTGGTCATGCTTGTTTGTTTACTCCAGTAATTCCTCTAATATTTATCTGACTAGCTATGCTCTATCATATTACGTGTCGAATCAACCTATGAGCAATTAATAACTAGATAGAATATTCTTTCACATAAAATAAAAGGAAATTACAACAAGCTCCAAAGGTAGAAATTTAATTACCACAATGCCAATGACAATTAAAGAGTATACAATAACAAGATGCAATGCAAGGTTTGTACTTATTATTAGTTATTGAGACTTTTTGGTAATTAAATTTGTTTTTTATGATATTATAGTAATTCCTAAAAAAAGTAAAACAAGCTGGTACAATTAAGATTAAATTATGAAATTGTAACCAATTTTATTAAAATATCAAATTCATAATATAAAATTATGTATTTTAATTTTTTTTTCAATTAAACTATTTAAAAAAAAAGATAAAAAAACACTCATCTATGTACGGTAGCATTAGCAAGGGAATCTTTTGTTGACTAATTAAATCGGAGCCTTATAGACCAATGATACTATCACGCAGACTTGGATTACATTGAGACCATAAAACATCTAAGATTAGATATGTCTAAACTGTGGGAAAGTAGTGTTTACACTAACTATTCTCTCCACTTCCTCTCCATTTATTTCACAACCATTAGATTATACGTTAATGTTTGAGATTTAATACTAGGTAACAAATTTATAATTGTAGATTTTACCTAACATTAAATCTCAACCATTAAAATATAATTCAATTGTTATAAATTAAGTGAAGAGAATAGTTAGTGGAAACACTCTCCTCCATGTGATATACGCATAAAAATGTAATAAAATAACGTATGTCACGATGAGATAAGAGAACATTGATTTTTTCCCTCCCAAAAGTCTATTCGACAAATGCTTTAGTGACATACCTTAATGTGTATTCATGCTCATATAATATCATTAATATTACCTTATTTTACTGGCCAAAAAAAATATTACCTTCTTTTTCCCCATATAATATTACCCTCTTTTACTTATTTATTAGGGGAAATCTTAGAAAAAAAAAATTCCAAAATTTCAAATCAGTAATTTCCCACTGATATTAGTCATATATTTCCTATCAATTATAGGAAATAAACTTAATTTAGGATTTTGAAATTTTGAATTATTTTTAGAATTTTCCATATTTATTTTGTGCTTTTTCTAGCCATACCTATTTATTATATGCTTGCTCGGTCATTTTTCTGTTTCATGACGAAAATGTTTTTGTTTGGGAACGTTGAAACACGGGCTTTTATACTACTCCCTCTTATCTTATTGTAAGACATCAATTAGACAGTGTTCTTGATCTTTTATATACAGACACACACCTAAGTTTTTGGTCTGCCTATAAGGCAGCTAGTTTCAATGAATATTAAATCTAATATTTTATTTTTCATATGTGCCCATATGTAGTAAGGGTAGAAAGAGATAGAGAGAGAAAAAAATCATATGATGCTGAAATTTAGTATAATTAATAAGGTTAGTAGGTTATAAACAACAATTAATTTTAAATGAAAGGTTGTATGGGCCTTTATTGTGTCGTACTTGTTGCGCTCTCTAATGTCTTTTAAAATTTCACAAGTACTCATTTAGTTCTTTTTTATTTTTTTGTGCTAACTACCTTCTCAGTGACATTTTAATATTTTATAGGCATTAAATCATATACTTTTAAATTTTCTGTTTTCAGGGTTTAGTATGAATTTAATTATTAAAGAAATTAGGAGATTGAAGCAGGACATTTGAGAAAACCACGTCCCAACACGTTGAATGAATGGGGGTATGTGTGAGTGAGATTAGATCTTGTTACATGAGGAAAACTTCGCGGAACTTACCAATCATTGATCTTCTTATTCTCCTCCTAGCTTGACTTTACTTACCGAAATTAAATTACAATACTTTTTTTTTCGATGGTAATTACAATACTTTTTGATTGGCATATTTGATATTTGTTCTTAGTTAATATCACTCAGAATTAAGTATGAATATAAATTCTATATACTCAGTTCGTAGCTTGTTTTTGCAAAGAAAAAAACAAATCGTAGCTTGTTAATTATGGGCTATTCTTCATTGAAGGGAAAGTTGAAAGTCTCCCACAAGAAGTTACTACAAGGTCATGAATTTATTGCCCATAACTCCCAGAATGTTCCACAATCTAAATCCAAAGAACAAATATGAAGAGTCTTAAGGATACAATTTGATCTGCTGTGTTGGAAATTATGGGATTCTAGAAACCAAAGAATCTTTCAAGATAAAGATCCAACCCCTGAACATACCA
The DNA here is from genome assembly GCA_037177275.1 of Acacia concinna. Classification (NCBI taxonomy): domain Eukaryota; kingdom Viridiplantae; phylum Streptophyta; class Magnoliopsida; order Fabales; family Fabaceae; genus Acacia; species Acacia concinna. The sequence goes on from JBAGKO010190790.1 coordinate 14,849, forward strand.
TCAGAGCTAAGAGTGCACTTCAATTTTTTTGGTTAAAGAGCGTGCTTAGTACTGCTTGTTGGTATATGGAAAAGATATCCCACATCGAATGGGATAATAGAGGTGGGGCGGGAGGTTTAGTATATATAGGACCCCTCCTCTTCGTTTTTTATCATCCCTCACAATTGCCTCTATTTCTCTATAAGGCAATTTGATTCTCTCCCTCTCT
>JBAGKO010190989.1:0-15032 GCA_037177275.1 Acacia concinna
ATATATTTGGTTAGATTTATTGATATTATACCTATTTAATTATCTTTTATATATTCTTTCCATCCTTTAATTAATTATAAAATATAAAGAAATTTAAACAGAAAATCTATTCATATCTTATTTTTTATTGTATATGAGATATTATGAAATTAATGAGGGAAAGAAATAAAAAAAAGGGAATAAAGGGCGTGGAGGAAATGACCAATATATATATATATATATATATATATATATGAAAAGGAGAGGAATCACGGAATGGACAAGGAGCTACGCATGAGGATAGAGAAAATCAAAATCTTTAATTGATAGATATGTTGGAGATTACGCACGCAATGCGGAAAGGAGAAAAAAAAACCTGATACTTTAAGCTATATAAAAAGAATAGGAGAACATCAGCGAAAACAGCACAGCACGGTAGAGAAGGAAGATTGCGAACAGTATCGCGACTAAAGGAAGGAAAGAACAGAAGCAGTATCGAATGACGATCTCTTCAACCTATGACAGCAGCGTGGAAGAGAGATAATAGTTAATTCTTCTTCTTTCTTCTTCCCTTCTTGAAAATGAATTTTATCTTCTTGCTATGGATTTTCTAATAGCTAGTGTGACTAATTTATTTTAAATCTGGAGGAGCTATGAATTTATTTCTTATTTAGATTTGATTTCCTAAGAATTAATTATAATTAATTTATTTTAGTTTCTTTAATCTTCTTGTCTATTGCACAACTTATAATTCAAAATGTATTTAACTTTTTAACATTAAAGCTGTATTTTGGATATACTTATTAAAGTTGTGTGATCTTTTTTTGGATGGAAATCTGTAAACTTTTTGTAGTTTCTCTTTTATTAGAGTACTTGACTTGTTAACATTATAAAGCTGCAATTTAGATATACTTGTTGAACGTAGTGTGGCTGTGATGTGTTTTTTTTTTTTGGTACTATGAATGTAACTTTCATTAGTTTATCATTTTTTCCAGATTATTTAGGTCCAAGGGCGAAAAAATAAAAGGACTAATGCCATATCTAACTAGTATTCTACCTTTTATTTTCTTTTGGGAACAATAATATGCCATAGGTTTTATTTCATACCACTAACATAGGCATATTTCCTTATCTTTTAGAAAATAATATAATGTCAAACTTTAGATAAAACTAAATATTAGTTACTATATGTTATTTATATAGTACAAAAAATGTACTATAATTAACAAAAAATATAATGAAAAAAGTATATCTAATTTAATTATTTTTGAAGGTCACGTTATGCAATTTTTTAGGAACAAAATTTTAAAAATATTTACTAAAAAAATAGCAATATAATATAGCTATTGTACAAAATAGCATCGAAATATTAATGACTTTTCTATTGCCTAATATGCTAATCTATTTAGTTAATAGTACACCAAAGGCAAGTGAATCAATCATTTTTAATGAGCTCTTTTAATAAAATCTAATTTTAATTATATATATGGTAGTGTTTTAAAATGACAATGAAACACAATATTAACAATTTATTAAAACTTAGTTAATGTACATTTAATAAAATTTAATTTTAACTAGTACCATAGGTAAAATAATTATTTGTTTAATTTGTTGTCTTGTAATACTTTCTAATTTTGTATGGTAAATATGTTAGGTTGCCCAATATCTTTTATATTAATTAATTTTCTTTGTAGTAATTAATATTTCATTTTTACCAAAATATTTTTTAGCAATCAGTTGTATGTTTTTATTCCGTTGCTACAATTTGTAAATCTTGTATATAAGTAAAACAATTGTTATTCAAACTAAGTGTGTAGATGGATAAAAAATGGATATGATATAATCAGTATTCAAGAGAATATATAGATAGGGTAAAAGAGTTTATTAGATTTTCAACAGAGCATACGAATGATCCCAACAAAATTGTGTCCTTATCTAGTTTGTTGTTTTAGAAACAGGATTAGTCCACTTGAGTTACTTTTTTATTTAGTCTGTCATGGAATTGATCAAACATACACACGACATATGATGTATGTAAGGATTGAGTGTTCAAGGCATGAGTAGGGTTTTGAATGAGTTTGACCCATTCATGCATGATGAGGACGGTGATAGTGTTAAAGAAATGTTAAATGCGGTCGAAGGAGGGCTTGATTACTGTCCTAAAGAATTTGAGAAGTTGAAAGGTGATGTAGAAAAATCATTATATGCCGGTTGTACAAAATACATAAGATTGCTAGCATGCTGAAATTATACAACTTTAAAGCACGCTATAGATTGAGTGATTTTGGTTTCATGACACTGCTTGACCTTTTGCAAGATATGCTTCTAGAAGAAAAAAAACTTCCTACCAAGACATACAAGACAAAGTGAATACTTTGATCTACTTAAAGGAAAAAAAGAAATTTAGTGCTTAATTACTAGTTTAATTAAGTTTCCCTACCATTTTATGATATGTACACTTATGTTGCTTAATTAAATTTTGTTAACACTAGTAATCGATTAGATAAATTTGACCCAATATGATTGTTTGTGGTTTTAAATTAGACTTGATGCAAATTTAACTTGCAATTAATTTTGAGAAGCTAAGAAAGTTACCGATTTTGCTATCAAAAACTCATTTCATTATATCCTTCTTTAATCCAAAAATATTTCTTTCTTCCTTATTTTCCAAGAATACCAAAAAAAAAAGAATAATTCAGTTTTTAGGCATTTTAATTTAGAGAAAAATCAATTTCAAAAGCTCCTTTTTAATCATATTTTTTTGGACTTAATTTAACTTAAGGAATTCAAAATAAAGGCTTCTTAATAAAATAACAATCTTAAATTATTTACACTATATTATATTTTAATTCATGATAAATATTTTGTATTTGACGTCATGTGGCTAATGTTGTGTCAAATAACTGACCCTTAGATAGGGATACAAAAGGTCCCGTAGCTGTGACTTTTGACCAAGCAGTGCGAGGATCCGGAGGCGTGCAGGAAAGAGCCACGAAGCTTCCTGGTATGCCGTCAGGACTGGGGCGTTTACGTGAATGTATGCATTGGGAAAAAAATCAACGTGTCGACAACCGTGGTTCCCCTCTCTGTATTACGACCATCGCTGAGGCTACGGATTACTGCGAATTATGTTATTTATGAACAGAGTGTGACACAGCTGGATAGATAATTACTAGTATTATTTTGACTACATAAACCTGTTTCATTCCTTTACATATACTAAAATCGTGCAAATTAAACTTGTCTACGATTTTCAGTTAGTGTCTGGCCACCAAGAAGCTCTAACTAACCCAGCTTTTTTGAAGCCTAAATATTGGGTTTACTAATACTAATCCCTCATTAATGTAATAAACTGCGCTTCATAATGAAGTTTTAAGAAAACTTAAGTACACCCCAATTTAAAAATTTGTCTAATTAATCTAAACAAGGTCCACGTTCCTTGAACCATATAGTGGCCGGGTCAGATTAATGTGTTCACTTTTGAGATTATATTTTCATATGCAAAAATGTCTGTCTTGGTATATATAGCAGTTATGACTTAACTTTTTTTGGGGAATGGCGTTAGCTAGGGGGATCTTTTGTTAGAGAATTTGATCCTTAATTACAATTAAAGGATTGAAGGCTCAATAATTTTTTTACAATAGACACAAATATTATTCTCACCTATAATAATTATATAATGACAGGTGCTAAGATGGACTGCGAGAGTTAAGAAAGCTGACTGATGATCAGAAGAAAAGGAAGATTGAAACCAATTATAGAAATGAATATAGCAGGCTTCCACGCATTTTCAAATTCACTTTCCAGTCGCAGTTATTCGGATTTTCAAACTCATAATTGTCCCATGAAAAGTATCATAAATCATAATCACGTCTTCATCACAAGAGGTGTCGCGCCGTGCTCCGTCAGCTAATATATTTATGAAAAAATACTTTCAAAATAGGAAAAAGATAAATTATAACAACGAAATCTAAAATTTTAAATTAATCCATTTGTACCTTTTTTTTTTTACAATTATGAAAGTGTCATTGAATTTTTAACAATACGAGTATATTAATTCACAATAAAAGTATCTCAATTAATAACACAAAAAGCATTTGGTACTACGTATTTTCGCTATGAATTGTTTGTGCTAGTGTTGTTAATTGAGTACTTGTTATGAATTAAAATACTCGTGTTATTAAAAGTCCAGTAGTACTTTCATAATTATCGAAAAATAAGATAAAAATAGACTGATTTGAGATTTTTAATTTCGTTGTTTTGATATATTTTTTTCCTATTTCGAATGCTTTTTTTTTATTTTAATTTTCCCTATATTTATAGGTGATGCGGTTGCTTGATTGCTTCAGATTCTAAAAGTTTCGCTTTTTTTTATATATTTTTTTATTTTGTAGTAAGTTTCTCTCTCCTTTTGGCTTTTTAGTTTTTACGATTATTACACACATAGCTTTCGGCCACGTAGGATTGCACTCGTTCCAGGTACAGGGGAGACAGCTCGACGGCAACCAAAGCTTTCCATTGTCTTTATAAATTATAACCACGTTGGCTCACTTTCCATTGTTTCATCCTCTCTCTCTCTCTCTCACGCACACGCACACACCTTCCTCCGATTCCCACTTCTTCCCCCACAAGCCATGAACTTGCCGCCATCTCACCATCTCACAGATGCCTCTATCCCTTCATCCTCCGCTCTGTGTTCAGAGAACAGTATATCCCTAGCTAGGGTTTCTGATTCTCTGAATAATACCAACGACTCACATACATAAGACATTGCAATCCCTTCCTCCTCATCAGCAACTTTTTCTCCATCAACACACTCGTTCCCTGAATCTGAAACGAACCCACGGCAGCCTGATGAATCTGAAAGCACAAGGAGGATCAGCTTCATCCAGGTGAGGGAGATCATGGAAGACAAAGATATGGGGAAGCATTTACTGACTGCTGCCATTCCCATGGGAGTGACCCTCGTCTTCTCTGCCAGCTCACTGGTTCAAACCACCGAGATTCTCACAGTCCTTATCTCACTATCATTTGCCATGGCTTTTATCTGTAACGGTTTTCTTCTTAGAAACACTTTCCCCAAATGCTCCTCTTTGATGCTGTTACTAAGTTTTGCTTTGATTATGTTATCCTTTTTTGCTGAGGTTACCTTCTTCTTACCTTCTTACCTTAAATGGATCCCTGTCATCTGTTGGCTGGCCTCTCTCTTTCCATTTGTCCTGTATCTGTATGGTTGGGCATGCTTCCGAGGAGACGACAAGATGAAGGACCCTGAAAAAGGAGAATAAATAAATTATTAGTTATAAGGGCCCTAGCTTATCTATCAGCAAGGTTATATGTGTGTGTGCGCGTACGTACGGATTTTGGGAAATATGTTGATATTAATGGAAAAAAGGATGTTTTAATTTTAACGAGATCTGCATCCTCTTATAGTAAATTGCAGCGAAGTTAATTAATCATAAGGATTGTGGCAACTAGTGTACTGGGGGTCTTCTACTTTCGTTTTTGGTGTACTGGGGGTCTTGTACTTTCGTTTTTGGGATATTAATTATTTAGTTCTCATAATTTTACAGAGTTTAGAACCCAGTATTTATTAGTGGGTAAGGTGCAATTTCACTTCTCACTTTACACTCTTCTTTCCAACCCTTTAAACTCAATGGCTTTGAATCTTCTGCGTCTTTTTGCCCAAATTAAGAATATTTTGAGTTTGATAGGGGCTTTGATAATTTGCTGCAAGATTCGGGTTTCGAAAATAGGCCATAAAATCAGGGGGATTTATGTGGCTTGTAGTAAAATTTTAAGGTAATTGAAAAGTTGTTGTATTTCTCGTATATAAATTATATGTATTTATACAGGAGGGAGGGAGACAATATCATAAATAACCTGATTTTAATTCTTGATTCTGTGCTGATATACATAATTACATAATCTTTCTTGATTTTATACTAATATACATAATTACATAAGTTGGAAGCAACTTGGATGTGAGCAAGCGATCACCAATAATCTTCTTCTTCATGAGATTAGTAGCTTTGAGCATATCCAAAAAACATAAACTAAATGTCTATTGAAGACATTCAAATTGAAATAATCCAATAACATCATCAAATGACCTTATAAACATCAAAGCAACAACAATGGTCTCACAAAAGACCAAAGCAAAATTCCTAATATCTCACAAGAGACTAAAGCAAAACTCCTCATGTCTGACAAGAGATCACACAAAACTCAAAACGGCTCACAAGAGACCAAACATCTCGTAAGAATTTGAGACCAAAGAACATAACCCTACCAAACAAAACTTCAAACATCTCGTAAGAAGCCAAACAACGCTCTAAACGTCTCACAAGAACATAATCAAGATGACTCAAAGAAATAATCCAAAATTTCATAACGACTCAAATTTCATAATAACTCAGAAAAAGTCTAAAATTTCATAATAACTCAAAGAAAAAGAGTCTGAGTCTAAAATTTCAAAATGACTAAAAGAAAGAGTTTAAAATATCATAATGACTCAAACAAAGAGTCCAAAATTTGAAACAACTAACTCAGAACACAATCACCTCATGAGATTGCCAGAAAACCCAAACGATCAATATAAGAGACTGTCAAAAATACTAAAACAAAGTCAGATAACCCAAAATTTTTTCTTCTCCCCCTCTTCCTTCTTTCCTCTTCTTCTTTGAACTAAACTATGATACCATGTTAGATGAATAGAGAGAGAAAGAAGAATATTATGAATGAAAGATCAAATTGAAGCACAAGAGAAAATACCCTAGAATATTATTGATCCTTAAGGATAAAAGATTATAAGGAGGCCTTTATATAGGCAAGAATAGACTACCCTAACCTAAAAAACTAATGTAATCAAATCAAATCAAACAAATCATAATGATAAGATATTCATATCAAATCTCGGCTAATATATTAAGAATAGAAAGTTTAGGGAATCCAATACTTATAAAAAATTTGACGAGGAAAAACAAATGGCATCATCGCACACCATCTCTTTCCTTGTTCCCACTTAAGGGGTTGTTTGGTATAAGGGAGGGGAAGGAAAGGAGCAAAGTGAACATTTTTTTGAGTTGGATTTAAAAAAAGGTTTAAATATTTTTAAATAATTTTGTCTACTCTTATATCTTACACATTTTCTTCAATACAATTTTGTAACTCCACTTCTCTAATTTTTCAAAATCTAAACTATAAAATTTTCCCTTCCTCTAAATCCCTCATACCTTGGTCCTGTTTGCTACATAACACTGAATTTTGACAGATTGAGATTAAGATTGAAATTGAAATTATGTTTGGTATGGAGCAAGTAAATTAATTTTATTTCATGATTAGGAATCAATTATAAAAGACTATAATATTCCTAATAATAATTTTTTAAAAAATATTATCACAAAGTCTTTTAGTACTTCTTCTCCCACAATGAAAGTTCCCTCTTCCCTAGTTTTCGGAGAAAACGAACGATAAAATTGCAACTCATAAATTACGCAAAAACATCTATGAACAAACAAAAAGAAAAAAAAGCTTCTAACCTTGAAACACCGTATCCAAGATATGGAGTTTTCTTTCCTTTTTTAACATAACAAAGGCAAGACGAAGTTTAAAAGAAAAAAGAACTAGAGGGCAAGCATCTGTGGCCCTCACTAGGAGGGGACATAGTTGGCAACAATTTGTCAAGCATCAGCATCCAGAAACCTATATCCAACAGGTGGGTGAGCCCAAGACTTTTCTTTCTATGGCAATTGAAAACTGAAGGAAAGGGCCTAGAAGGACTAAATTTTTTTGGTCAAAACTTACTCTTTTTATACACTTCGTAGAAAGTAATGGAAAACATATCTGAATGGTCTTCCTAAATTAATTCATACTTTAAATTTTTCTGTGTTATTATTTGCCAAATTTCTCAGAAACCAAAAGGGAATGTTACGTTTCAAGTAAATCTACACACACACACATGATCTGTTCTGGTTTTTGTTTTGTATCAAGTTGGATAATGTAATTATTAAACTTTTAACAGAACTTTGTCATCCTAAGGCAGAGCAAACGAAGATGATGTAGATGTGGCAGAGCGCAATCCATGTATTGCTGCTCAAATTGCTGATGAGTTAAGAAACGTGTATTGGTTGTGGAATTTTGTGGATTTACTTCTCTCTGGTGGATCAATTCCATGTATTGGGATTTTCAAACTCACTTTGCAGAGCCGGGCATTGGGATTTTCATTGACCTTTTCTTGCCTGTATACCTTAAATGGATCCCTGTCCTCACTTGTATCGCGTAATATTAGTGATTACGTACTTTACAATTATCGTGCCATTGCTGCATCAACATTCAACGTTCAACGTTCAACCAACCCCCATTGCCAAATAATCATAATTATAATTTAAGTGTGAACGCGTAATCATTTCATTTTACCATGCCATGCTGATGGTCATCTATATATCTTCAATAATTCAGTCAATTATATTAGTGATTACGTACTTTTCAATTATCTTGCCACACACTACCATAAATTTTGACCCTTTATTTTGTTCTCTTCTCCATCCAACCTCATTATTAACTGACTGATTGCCAAACCTTACAGTATCAGACAAGAACCATATTTTTTAAAATCATCGTTTAAATTGGATTTATTCCTTCTTGAAATTACACAAAATAAAAAAAATGTGTAAAATAAAGGAAATTGAAACATTACGTTTGAATTCAAAATGATCTCTCAACTAGTTTCTACGTAGGAATATTGTGGATTTACACTTTAGTTCTCTCTGGCGGATCTTTCTTACTCTCTTTGTGCAATCTTTTCTGCTCTTCTGTGCCTTCATTGTAACGTCATGATCATTTTGCCATTTTGGTTTCTTAGCTCTGTATTCCTTGATTGTTGCCGTACGAATATAATCTCCTTTCAGACCTCTGTATATATATATATATATATATTTCTATTGACTTTCCTCAATAATAATTAATTAAGTAGGAGAGAGAAAGAGGGAACTAACAATTAAAAGAAAATGATTAGGGAATATGACAGTAATTAATTTCGGTGATCTAATCAAGTTAGTTAGTTAAGTTTTATATTACGGAATAAAAGAATAATGGATCTAAGGGATTTCACCACATGACTTAGCTTTAGCGTGAACGGCCGCAATAATCTTGGTGGAGGGATAATATGTAAGTGCATGGAAAATTCGCCCGACCTGCATTTAATGATCAAAATTTCATAAATTCAATATATATATATATTCGTAATATATAATTTTATATTTATATTATTTTTATAAAATTATTTGTAAATTTATATTTATTTTTTGTTTGTAGACAAGTCCAATTAAGAATATATGAAGGCGGAAAAAAAGTAAAATATTTTATCTGAAAATGAAAAACATTATTATACACGGACAACATTATTAGAAAACACAAAAATTTGTCACGTGTAAATCTGATTAAAAAGTTTACATATCCAATTTTTCTTTTATATTTTTTATAAAAAGGCAAATGAGAAAACTGAGTGAAGGGAAATAGAAGTAAATAGGAAATACACAGGAAGCTGCCCTGAGAATTAGAATGTGACATCAGCAAAGAAAATATGGGGATAGAAAATAAGGTCAAGGAAGAAAAATATCCATTTGTGTTTTTCATTTGAATAATAGCTAGTAATAATAACTTCAAATAACTAATGAAATTAAAACACAATGATATATTTATTTTTGTTGTATAGTGACAAGAGGATTCATCTTTAATTTTTATCTTGACATTTCTGCCTTCCTTCTATTCTTCTCCTTCTCTATTCAATTCCATGTATTGGGATTTTCAAACTCACTTTGCAGAGCCAGGCATTGGGATTTTCATCGGCCTTTTCTTGTCTGTATTCCTTAACTGGATCAAAGCATCACCTGATAATAGCATATAAAACTTCTGGGTAATTCTTACGGAGGAAAATGCCGTTGAAGGTGAGAGTGATGGAAACTGAGATTGACACGGCGACTATGTTCATCACCGTGGTTTGAACGAGTACATTTGCAGAGGGGCCGAGGCTCACTCCCATGGGAATCCCGACACGCAGTAAAAGCTTCCCAAGTTCCTGCTCATCCTTTATCCCAATCCTGAGGAGGAAGCTCATCATGATCCTCCTCGCTGCCGCTTCATCAGGCGGCTGTGGAACAGTGGCTTTGCCGTCTCTATTCTCTGGGATGCTGCCGACAGAATGAGAAGCCATGGACGGATTGGAGAAAGAAGCCAGCCAGCAGGAGATGTAACCCAGCGGTACGTGTTATGGAAGAAGCTCCTGATGCTATGGTTATGGCGGAACCTCCTGATCCACATTGTTACTGCTTCTTTAGGCTGCTGGGGATCAGGGCCTTCTTCTATCTCTGGTATGGTGCTGACAGAATCAGGAGCCATGAACGGACTGAAGGAAGAAGCCAGCCAGCTAGGCGATGTAACCCAGCCGAATGTGTTATGGAAGAAGCTCCTGATGCTATGGTTATGGCAGAACCTCAGGATCCATGGGTCGGTGCCTTCTTCTCCCCCAATCAGGTGGCTGCTGCGGGACGCTACTGGCAGGAAGAAAGAGAAAGCGTGTGAGAAAGTGGGTGTTGATTTCTGGCTGTGGATCAGGTGGCAGCCCGCCGGAATCAGAAGCTATGGAGGGATTGGAGGATAAAGTAAGCCCGCGCGAGAGCGGGGAAGGAAATGAGCTCGGGAGATCAGAGCATGCCATTGTTTCAGGCTGTGGATTTGCTTCTATGTCTATGACAGAATCAGAGCTCATGATCGGATATGATATTGGAGGAACAGAATTAGAAGTGATCGATGACTGAGAGCAAGGAGTTATTATAGCAACTTGGGATTTAAAGAGTAAAGACAATAATATGTAAGCAGGGTTCGAGGAGCGATCCATTTCACTTACAACTACAGGGAAAGAACCAGGAAAGAGAGAGGAAACCTCCCCGGGGGGGGGGGGGGGGTGAAGAAAACTTACACCCACTATCCTCCTTTTCTACCTTAATACAAAGCAATACGCGTTTCTTATCCCAATCCTTATCGCTCACAAGTCCCATATTCAAGGTCCCATGCACAAAATTTTCAAGCATAAAATGGATCACTCCAAAGTATTCGTACTATTTATTTATGAGTACTTTTTAAACTGAAAAAGGGGCACCTACATGATCCTGCAGACTCACATGCCTAAACCCGACCAGACGTTAGAAGATACAAGTCTGTTGGAATGCATGAACAATGAAAAATCAAAGATTCAGAAAGAAGAACAGCACCAAAGGCAGTGGTAATGGTATCTCGAGGACGTTACTGGTTCAATCCCGTCATTGTAACCTCAACCCGTTAGCGCCTGCCCCTTTCAATAAAAAAAAGAAAAGAAAAGAAAGAAGAACAGCAAATTTTATATTGTTGTTGTTGTTATATTCTAATTGGTGTAATAATTATATTTAAATACTTTTTAGGCTTTAAACTAATAATTGGAAATTTTAGAATCTTCGAAATATTTATTTTAGGACATTAAGAATTATAACATTCAAATAAATAAGTTTCATTTGAGACTTATTTTTATAACACACTTTAAATTAAAGCATGGATCGGAAATAAACAACTTTTTTGTTTCACAGCCTTGACATGAGTAAGTTTTATTTCCAGGTTGCACGTTTTATTTTAAGATGTTAAAAGTAATTTAATTGTAATAAAAATTCAATATATAATTATTATACTTTGGTTTTGCCGGTTAAATTTTCCAACATCGGTCAAATAAATATTACTTATTTTCTTTAAACTTGTAATTATAAACACTTTATTAAAATATTTTATTTTATGGTTGTTATTTTTTTATATGTCTTAAATAACAATGTTTTTATTTTCTTATTTTAAGGAAATAATTGTTTATTTTAAACATTAAACATATTTCAATTATAAAAATTAATTAATTAATTCCGTTCAAGAAAATTTAATGAATAATAATTTTAATAGGATGACTTTTTATTATGTAATTTATCATATTCGGTTAGCTTATTTAATGGTGTTAAGTGATAGAAAATTATAGGATTAAAGGACCAACAGGAACTTAATAAAATCATAGGATTAAAATTATACCTACATCAAGGTTAGAAGACCGAATGTACAGTTTTTTTTTCTTAAGCATAAAACTATTTACATGGATTAAACGACATCATTGAGCTAAATTAAAAACTAAATCCCGAGATTAAGAGATCTCACTCAATAGCCTTACTGGGTGTTTTCAATAGGCTAGACTTCTCAAAGATAAAAAAACATATTTCTAATATTAGACTGTTATTTTAATATTTTGCTATTTTTGCGGTAAATCACATAAATGTGAGAACTTTCTACCCTTAAATGTATTTATAATTGTTTAGTGTTGAAATTTTTTATGAATATCTAATCGATTTGCACACCCTACAGATTTGGGTATGACGCACGCTCAACTCTATATATCGCGTGGGTTGTCATCCTTATGCAATGGGTTGTGATGAGGTGAATCGCGCATAAAAGTGAAACTTTTGTTATGTTATTCAGAACCCTATTTTTCTTGATTGCTGCTCTTATATATTCTATTTTGCAAGATCGATTGTCATCATTTTAGTTTTGCAATCTATTTATTAAGCTCTACGGATGGATCTTTTGTCCTTTTAGGATCAATGCATACTGTTTCAAGTTATGATTTAATCTAATAAAATCATAAACAGCTGCACATTGATTTGTAGAGGGCATAAGATTCTTCAGGGCCCAATGTAAATAGATTATAAGATAAAATGATGATGGTTGGTTATGTAAAACAGAAAGGGAAATACTTGACGGTTGTTTAATAACAACTGTCATATATTGATATATATAATGGTTTTATTTAAAAATTGTTATATATAAGTGGTATATATATGACATTTTTTGCTAGAAAACCATCATAGTTATAGAAATATATATGGCCGTTTTATAACAGCCATATATAGACAAAAACAACTATCAAATATAAACAATTCTGTAGTAGTGATATCCCCTTTTAATTGAAAAAGAATAAAGTTGATGCCATTAATTCAGAGTTTATGAGAAATTTATTGAACTAATAATAGAAGGAAAATACTCATGCACTACTCTATCATACTACTCCAGTTCTAAAGATAATTTCCAATTGATATTGTTGGAGAATCTTAAAAAAGCTAATTAAATTACTTAAAAGCATTTAAATTTATTGTTTTCTTTATGCTTTTTTTTGTGTGGAGAAAATCTCATATAAAGATTGTTAAAGTACATAAATTCTAATTTGAGTAAATAAATTTAACAAATAATATATCAGGTTATGTGTCATAATTATGGATTTAAAATTTCAATCAAATTATCTCCATATCCTTTACTTTTTTTTTTTTTGAAAATATTAATTAATTCATTTACCCTCTGCTTGGATAAGAAGAAAAGTATAGAGAAAAGAAAATAGGAAGAGAGAAAATGAGGAGAAGAGAAAAATAGGGAGAAAATATTATCCCTCTTCTTGCTTGAATGAGCGGGAGAAAACTGGAAGGAAAGAAAACGAGTAAATATGTGATGACTAAAATGCTCTTACACCCATATTAAAATTGCAAAATCATTTTAATATTAAAATTATCAAATAATTTAAAATGATAAAGATATACTTAAAACCAAATAATTTTGAAAAATATTATTTTTTAAGGTAAAAATAAAAAGTGTACTATTTAATTTTTCTTAGATATTTTTCTTAGATATGTGTACAGTAAGTAAATTAATTTTCCTCAAGTTTTTAATCGATATAAAACATCACGCATACTGTGGGCAAGGCGATAATATAATCTAGTTTAGAAAAAACATTGCAAGTAACAGGTTGGCCACTAGGAAAAAAAGGTAATAGGTTAGCAAAAAGTTAAAAAAAAAAAGTAATAGGTGGTTGACTGGCTGTGTGGAACGAAAGGGAAGAGGGGAAAAACAGCTTTTCCATAAAATGGAGACAAATTTTGAGAGAAAAATGGAACTATTTTTCTTTCTTCCTTCATTTTCTCTTTCATATAAATAAGGGAAAACTCCCTCCTCTAATATTTTTCTTCTCACTTTTCGTTCCTCTTCCATTTTTTCTCAATCCAAGCAAATCATTAAAGTATGAGTATATATAATTTTTTTGTCGTAGGTGTATGTATATATTTGAAATAGGTGAATTATTATGTATTACAATGTTTTGTAAGTATTTTAATATGAGATTTTCCTTTTTTATAAAATAATAGTCATGAGTTATATCCAAGATATACACATATACTAGATTTAAAATTTAAATTTATGATATAAAATTTTAAATAAAAATATGAATATAAAAATAAGACTATACATATGTGAATATCTAGACTGTTACAATATATTACAATGTATTCTTATACATTATTTTATACAATTGAATATTATATAAGAAAATGAGAATGAGAATAAATAAATTGTATAATACTTATTAAAGAATTAATTGATGGTTATGTTTTCAAGTCGATCATATCTTTAACAGATGGGATGGTGAGTATGACTTTAACAATTGCTAATGGGTGTGAGTGGGTAAAAATGGGTGTGAGTGGTTGAAGGCATGTTGGGCATCAAGACAAGTGGGAATTGGTGGTGGACTGGGATTCTGGGGAGCTGTTGAACGAGAGGCCCACAAGAAGCGAAGAAAAAAGGGAACAATATGTCGTTACGTGTCCCCTCTCAGTATTATGACTATTTTCAAAAGACGTTAGATTAAAAATAATTTCAACTATTGTATCAAAAAAAAATTCAACTAATTTATGAAAAAAAAGTGGTAGTTACCTTATTTAATAATTTTAAATTATAACTTTTTTTCCCATTTTTACCCTGTTAGAAAATGTGTTTGAAATTTTAATGAGTGGGTAAATTAGAAATGAGTATTAATTATAAGATAAAATTAAAAAATAAATATTAATTATAAAGATAAAATTAAAAAAAATATGTGTTAATTATTTTACAATTGTCCTATAGGATCAAGTCATTCTTTTATAAACGGTTTATATTATGGACATAATAGAAGTATT